>SPJY01019453.1:0-13618 GCA_005191435.1 Raddia distichophylla
TGGTGGCACTCTTATATATGTTCGATAATATGGAGGAACTGGTAGACATACAAAAGCAATTCATCCGAACTGAATGGACTGGCAGTAATGACCCCAATCCGGAGGAGAGAACGAAACTAATGAAGGAGGGTGCTAGAGAAGGACGCCCAAACTTTTTAGTTTCGTTCTAGAAACATGTAAGTATTTTTAGTATCATGTAATTTTTTAATCTAATTTCATACATTTTATAACATCCGTTATCTTTTCTTACGCAGTGCACCACCCATGCGAGCGTACACATTGATCTTCGTATCATGTCGCGTGGACCAATACAAAGTGCAAAGGTGCATGGAACTTACGATGTTAATGGGTTCTGATTCCGGTTTGCGTCTCACAAACGTTCAAAACCTAATTTGAAGACGACAAATAGTTGTGTATTGTGCTACAGTGACGATGGCATGGAGTATTATGGCATCATCGAGGAGATAATTGAACTAGTCTTCGAGGGAAGTAAAGAGCTATCGATTGTTTTATTTCGTTGCGATTGGTTCGATCCTATCAAGGGGTTAGACGTCGACCTCAGTTAGGAATGGTGGAAGCAAAACACACCTTTGATTAAAAGGGTATGATCCGTTCATCCTTCCTAACCAAGAAGAACAAGTGTACTACCTACCTTATTGATGCAGTAAAGCAGTCTTGGTGGGTTGTATACAAAGTTCGAATGCCTGGAAGTTAGGAACGGTACTTTGTGATTGATATTGGCCATGGAATAGATAATCTAACAGTCACAATTGATGACGGTGTCGATGAAGAAGTTAACCCACCCAAGCAAACAGCCAACATCAAGGAACCTGTGAATGATCCTCTCGATGTCAATGACACGTACTTCCAACTTAAAGTTATTAATTATGCATATTTTTATTTACTTATTAAAATTAATATTGCACTAACATTACTTGAACTATAGGATGGCACGACGACAGTTCAGGAGGAGCACCTTTGAGGAGGAGGAGGGCGACGACTGTGAGGGCACAGCGGGTTCTGTCCGTGCGGGCGGACACTACTCCGACGAAGAGCTGACACTCATGGAGGAGTCTGGGGCTGGCGAGGCGGACACCCCGGGCTCTAGCCAGGCGGGGGCTACTCAAGCATCAAAAAATAACAGGGGGCCCAACAAGATGCCCAAGGCGCCAAGAAATCCAGCTGATTGGATTTTGATTGAGATTGACGGGGATAGGTAAGTCATAATAACACATGAACTATCTTATTAGCAACACAACATACTAACTCCGTTATTTCTATTCTGTGTAGCAACATGTCCTGTGTCAATCCCAGAGGATTGTGAGCGAGATTGACGGGGATAGGTAAGTCATAATAACACATGAACTATCTTATTAGCAACACAACATACTAACTCCGTTATTTCTATTCTGTGTAGCAACATGTCCTGTGTCAATCCCAGAAAGGACCACCCTCAGCCCGGTCCCGCGCATGGGATACTGATCAGACAATACTACCCTGGGATGGTGGGAGAGGAGGGGGCATCCCAACCGGCTTACTCCTGGGATGATTACAAAAGGTCGCTGAGCACGGTGATAGCACCGCCGCCGAGGAGATTAAGCGGGAGTTTTGGGTGAGTTTGAACACATCTTTTTTTTGCCTTTGTCGTAAAGGTGTTTGCTGGCATTACTAGCACACTCATTTGTAGCTTAAGCACCATCCTCGTGCAGGGTTGGAGGAGACGGACTTTTACCCGGTGATAGAAGTAGTGCTAAGCAGAAGGTACGGGATCTGATGTCCGAGGCACGAGTCTCGGCGATCAAGGACTTCTACATGTAAACACTTAATAAATTTCTATTCTTCGGTATATTTCTAATGCATCTTAAATTTCTATTTTGCAAGGAGAGAGCACCGTGAAAGGGTTGGCAGCTCTTTTGCTCGGACGAAGTACCTCACAGCTCCGCGGTATCTCACTGTTCAGCCAGATTAGGCCTCGAACGTCATGGATGCCTAGGAGGCCCTGGCCAACCACTGGGCCAGCCAGGAGTTCCGTGAGAGGTCTGAGACGGCCAAGAAGAACCGTGCTGCTAAAGGGAGCAGGACTACCGTCGAGAAGATGTCATTCGCCCAGCTTAGGAAGAAAATGGTAATCTTCTTTATTCCCAATTTGCAGCTTTGTTTTGGCACTAAAAACCATATTTTCTTTACTTGTATGCTGCAGGCCATCACGACCGGGTAGCTAGCTGCAGGTGTTCCGAAGGGGAGACTCATCGCAAAATAAGGATGGTTCCATGGGGCCCGTGGACCCCGTTGTTGCGCAGTGAGAGGTACGTACAATGTTGATACCGAGTTTTGACTTAAATTTACTATTCAACCATTCATGCCCAATGTACACTTCAATGTAGGCATGCTACAAGGAGGCTTACGCCGAGTAGCACGGGCAAGAGAAGAACCCGGAGGATGAACCGCTTGACCCCGTACTACAATGTTGATACTGAGTTTTGACTTAAATTTACTATTCAACCATTCATGCCCAATGTACACTTCAATGTAGGCATGCTACAAGGAGGCTTACGCCGAGTAGCACGGGCAAGAGAAGAACCCGGAGGATGAACCGCTTGACCCCGTGCTCATCCACCAAACTATGGGTGGGAAGGCTCATGGGAGGCTAGTGATCGGCCGGTACCACCTGAGGTAGGCTTTGGTCTTATTTACAAGTAAACTCGATTAAAAATTCATAACTAGTAATAACACTTTGTTACAGGTCCGAGGATTACATGACCGATGTATGGGCTGGCCACACACAGGCCGAGAGCCAACACACCTTCGAGTCTGTGAGCATCGTTGAGCCCTAATTTTTATTAGTGGCATTGATGACAAATTAATTAATATTAAAGTGCTAGGGGGTTTTTGGACTTCTCGGAACCCTAGCGAAGACTCGGCGCTTTTACAAACCCTAATTCGGAGCGACGTAAATTTCCTGAGCTGCTCCAAGATTTCAAGTACGTGGACCGGGCGAGAGATGAGGTCACGTATAGATTAGGAGTAGTTAGGGTTATTTTTCTGTTTTTCGTCGGGAGACCACCACCGTATCGTAGGGATACGGGGCCTGCCTCCCTACCAAAGCTATTAGGGGGCCCGCCGCACCAGCCTGCTACATAGGGTCCCTATGGTGTACCTCCTCATCACCAAGCTCTCTACAGCGGCCCACCTCCCACAGTAGGTGACTACATGGGCCCACCTCACCCACATGGTAAGTCATTCGACCTCAAAACATCTAGTATTACTTTATTTCAATACTAGCATTAACTAATATGTCTATGTTTGCTTCAAGGGTTCGGGTTCTGCCGCCTCAGCAGTAGCTCATGTGCACAAGGGAGGCAAGACATCGGGCAGCCAGGAGGTTGACTTCGTCAACTACCTGTTCGATGGCGCTCCGCTGATGTTTACCTAGCCGTCCCTAACCCCTTCAAGCGACCCTCCATCTATCGAGCATTAGGTGACTAGCTAGCATGTAATGGTTATATATGCATATGTTTGGTTGTTATCCTACGTATGTGGACAATGAATTGCGATGTTATATATGTATGCCGTGGCTTCTGATCCTACGTTTGGTTATTGATGTGTATGCCGTGGCTTTTGATTATGTATGTGTGCAATTGGGATATTGTGGTCGCATTGTGCGACAATTGGGGAATATATATAAATTATGGGAATTTTAGGTTTGCAGGAGCAGTTGCTGCTGGAGTTTTCTTATTTTTTTGCAAAATTAAAACAAATTTTTTCTGAACAGTGTTACTTTCGACGGCCGTACCAAAGCCATCGAGACACGTTAACATTTGAACATACAAACTCTCGACAGCGTTGTTTAAGCCATCGAGAGTATGTTACCCAGGCATGGACAGCCTGTTTCATTTTGTGGGGCCCACATCTTTGGTCTCTCGACGGTTTGATTGTGCCGTCGAGAGTACGTTGGTTAGACGAAAACGACGTTTGTTGCACTTAGTTCGACGAGACATGTTAACATTTGAACATACAAACTCTCGACGGCGTTGTTTAAGCCATCGAGAGTATGTTACCCAGGCATGGACAGCCCATTTCATTTTGTGGGGCCCACATCTTTGGTCTCTCGACGGTTTGATTGTGCGGTCGAGAGTACGTTGGTTAGACGAAAACGACGTTTGTTGCACTTAGTTCGACGATCTTTGAAAAGGCCATCGAGAGACGTTGTCTTGATGGTCAGGACGTCAAGAACAGGTACCTCTCTCGACGGACCTCACTCGACGGCCAGCCGTCGATAGAAGGCTGTCGAGACACGGTTTTCCGATGGCTTATGTATTATTGTCGACGGTGTTGGCACTCGACACTGTTGGAGTTTCCTGTAGTGGGTGTGAAGACCTGACTAGGCAGCTAGAGGGGGGTGAATAGACGCCACAAATTTTCTACGCTATCGTTTTCACCAAAATCTGGACAACATGACAATTATGTGTACCGATCGCATGCATGACTAAGAGTCATGAAATATGTGGGAATTTTTCATTCACAATACTGGTTGTCAAGTGTCCAAAAGAGAGGAATCATTTCAAATCTTGATTTAGAAAAGAAGACCAATCCAAATGATCAAAGCCACTTTCAGAAAAGCAAAAGCAGATTCTTTAGAATTTGTCCTCACTTGGAGCAGAGAAATGGTGGCTTTATTTATGTTGCTCCAACAATTACGGAAGTGTTTCTCCCTATCCAACCATGAGTCATGAAGCACTTCACAAAAATTCTCCTCAAGATTCCTTGCACAGAAAATATGAAAAATAAAACATCACGAGCTGTCAATAACTTAGAGCAGAAAGTTGGGGGCTCGGTTTTCAGTTCATAGCTCCCAAATGGATAAACCAGTGGACTACAAATTTTTACCACATATGGATATATGTGTCACGCATCTTTTTCAACTGGAATCATCCCAAAATGAGTTTTCTAGATGTTTCTAAAAATCTTTTACTGACTGCTACGCGGATAAAAGTTTCTAGATAGATTAGCAACAAGTCAACAACTTGATCTCTTCCCTCTCATATGGTTGCAAAGTGTGTATCAAATCATATTAGCAACCTCAAAGCATCATAGAACACCAATAACCAGCAAGAAATTGGCCAAGTTCTTCTCAAAACAAGAGCTCCAAAAAGGGAAATGAAAAAGAAGAAGAACTAGGAGCAAATCAACACAAGATATTCATTGAGAAGAATGATTTCATTACATAGAAGTTGAGGGATTACAAACTACAATCCATGTGGTTACAAGCACTCTAAGTGCCACCCAAAACACGCCCAACTCACCCTCTCTATTTCTAAAATTTTTAGCTCTAAGGAAATAAGAAGGAGGTGCACCCCTCCCTCTCTATTTATAACCCAAGGGTGAGATGCCCTAAACCCTAGAACCCATCTCCACCCTTCATTTGAGGATGAGTGGTGTACAATGCACACACTACAAGACACTTCTGAGAGGGAATATTCTCAACATATTCCTTCGGAAAATATCTTCGCAGCTTCCTCGGTCGCCAGCCCAAGCCTAGGCCCACCGGTCAGATCAACTTCGCCACCAGGTTACCGACGTCGCAGCCTCCAGCTGCATCAGATTCCTTGCCAAGGCTAAGTTTCTCGAGTACACCACCTCATATGACAGCCAAGTTATCAAACCCGGTCGTCTGCACACCTCCGGACGCACCAGCCTCCAGCTGTCCCGGCGAAGCGTCAGTCACGTACTCGCCGATACCTGCATCACTAAGGTGAACACACACGAAATCAACACACCTTACCTCACCTGCAAGGTTAGTTCATCACAAATTTTCCATCATCATAATCCCTTCGTGACATCACAATTAGGAAGCCCTAACACACAACGTGTCAGCTTAACAAATTCCACCGGACCACGTCCAATCAAACTATTACCTAGCTCAAGGTCAGCACAATGGTCCGGTTCCAATTCCATAGCAATTTCCACAAATGCACCATTTAACATACATCAAAATACTTAAAATTCCATCTTGTCACATATATTCATCATCAAATCGGGGTACCCTCCACATGGGTATCAACAGGGTGACATAGATATTGATTTTTTAGAACTCCAAGAATTGTAGAAAACTTTTATAAATGCTTATGTGCAGAATTTTTCCAATTTTTAGATGCTTATTAAATTCTAAAATTATTTTAATTTTGTTGTTTTGAAATAATTATTTAAATATAGTTTAGACATTTCAGAATATAAAATTTTCAAAAAAATATGTGATCTTGATGCACCAAAATAGTTTTTGCAATTGTTCTAGTATTTTCATGTAAAAAAATGAAAAATGTCATTCTGGAGCGAAGTAGATAAAAATGGCTACCACATCACTAAATACGTTGTGTTAAACAACCAAGGGTGCGAAATGACTTGGTATTGCTAGATGAGATCGAGGTTGTGAAATAATTTGTTTTACAGTTTTGAATGTCGAATAGTTTTTCTAAAGTTGAGGAATGTAATATGGAAGTGTTCCAACTACAAATGACAAACGAATATCACAATATCCAAATTTTTGTATAATTATCCGATATTTGATAGTGTACAATTTATGTGCATGCAAACAACCTTCTTACAAAATATAAGAATATGAATTTAATCGAAAAGATTAATAAACTATCTATACATGTAAAAAAGGATTCTGAATCGCTATCTGAATGTCTAAATTGCAACCCCTACAACTGGTTAATGTGCAGCTAGCAGTTGTTGGATAATCTACTCACATATATGGTAAGGTTCTTGTACTCTCATTCAAGAAAATATCCGGTCAATGGATGGAACTTCCGTTAAGCAGCGCATGCAGATGCACTGATGGGCATAACACCTTTCGGCGTATAGTGGAAAAGAACTGGGACAAAATCTACCGGATGCATGGCAACCTTAGTGGAACAAAAGGTCGTTAACTTCCTAATGGCTTGCAGCTGGTTGGAGGTATAATTATGTCGCTGACACCTGATAAAAAGTCTAATGGATTACTCCCAAAGCTTGCTTTTTGTGCATTTGAGTATTCATGTAATAGCATTAATTAATTCCAGCTATACACTCCCTCCCTTCTTTTTTGTTTGACGTTTTTGGATTTTGTACTCGTATTTCGATTCGTTTTATTAAAAAATAATATAAATATCATTTATTTTGTTGTGATTTGTTTTATCAATAAAGATGTTTTGAACATGGTTTATTTTTTCTTTTTTGCACTAAATTTTTGAATAAAACAAATGGTTAAAAACGTATTCAAAAGTCAAAAGTGTCAAAAAAAATGGAAGGGAGATAAAATAAGCTAACTTGATCTTCCCCTTCCACACAATTTTTTAATGTAATTTACAGTTGGTCCCTGGCAATTGGCACACTGTTTTTCGTTAAAAAAAAGCGAGCAAACTCATGCCGCTCCATGCGGCTGCCGTGTTGTCCCATTGCGGGAGAACATTCTGCCGCGCGAACTTGGCCCATATATGGAGATAAAAATGACTCGACGGCATACATGATGCAAGTGCCGTCGAGCCGTCGAGCGTACGCATGCTCTGATCTTTATCGACTCGCTTGCTGCTGGTCGGGACTAGGGCGCCTCGCCCATTTACAGCCCACAATTTTCCACCGCTTTGCATTTGCTTTTCTCCCTTCCTCTTTCCACCTTTCACAGTCTACTTCCCATTGCTTTGTCTGATGTCGGACTGTCGACGAGCAGATTGGCGCCACCGCTGCTGCTCATGGCTAGTGTTGCTAGCGTCTCTCTCTCTCGCACGCAAAGGCCATGGATCATATTCAAGCTAGGTAGCTAACCACCGCTAGAGTCTAACTAGATACCGGAAATTATTCATTGCTCACCCCCCTCTCTCTCTCTCTCAGGCCATGGATCAAATTCAAATTCACTGTACCACAGACCACTTGTGGCGACACACCGTCTGTCGCTAAAGAACACATTTGGCGACATACAGTCTGTCGGTAAAGGCTTTTACCGACACTTTATTCTGTCACTACAAGTCCTTCTGGGATAGACCTTTCCCGACAGACTTTTCTTTCGCGACAGACTATCTGGCCCTAATAAAATATCTATACCGACAGACCAAAATGTAGCGACAGACAATCTGTTGGATCTGTCGCGACAGATTATCTGTCTCCTAAGACTTCTTTAGCAACAAACCGTCTGATGGTATCATTAAAAATGATTTTCAAAAATATACGAGCTATAATTACAAAGAATACATATCAATTGTAATCACATAATACACATTTCACATTTATAACAACTTATGTCAAGCCCAAAGTCAATGCAAGCATTTAAAACATTTATGATCACAAAATAGAACACAAATATATATAATACATGTCCATTTCACATAACCATATCCATTTCATACATAGCATGTGCCACAAGCGTATATAGTTCACCTCTGCCATGCATGCCATAGTATAAAATATGAACTGACCATTTGACACTTAGCATGAGCCATCGGTATATCATATTAGAAAATATGAACCGACATTGTTTACGGTTTTTCCACTACTTGTTTCATCATCACTACAAGAAAAATAAACAACTCGATACCTGACAGTGTCTTTGCATACCACCCACTGTGTTCCTAGGTACCCACAGTGTTCCTAGGTCCTATTAAAGAAAAAGTATCAATTTGCATGCTTCCAATCCATGTAGCATGCACTGCCATTGTACCTACAAAAAACATCATTTTAGTGCAAGCGACCACACATACATATATATCAAGCAACATGTTATCACACAGACACACACACACTAACTATATCAAGGATTCATTTTAAAACATGTTACCACATATTTAATTTATAACATGAGCTAGCAACTGATATGGAAAGTACTATAGCTAGGAATTGAAATCTTTTCGATCTCACATTTAGTCCAGATTATAATACAATATAAATATTTAACTTCTCCTATAATAATATCCAAATACTACTCTTTGACTTGCATACAACAAATAAATTACAATTATGTTTATTGTTGTCTTCAACTACCTATGCATTAAAGCGATGGTTCTCCTGATTTCTTGGTTGCCTTCAACTGTACAAATAAATCATCAGTTAGCAACTTATATATTTGAAGGGTTATAATAGTTAAACTAAAGGAAATGATATGCTACTCAAATATTACTTTTTTTAAATGTCATGATAACTAATATTTAATGACCTGAATGGATTAAAACCATTTGTAGCCATAGCTAATCTTATATTTCGGCTATCTGATGCAAAACCTGGATGCTTATAGTCAAAATATTTCCACAGAGGAGACTCTGCTGGATGCCTTAATAAGCCATCTTTGGTACGCTCTTCATCATACCATCTCATGTCTGATGTAGTTTTAGAAGAAATAAACAATCATTGAAACCTTTTCTTTACTGGAAAATAACGAAGAACCTTTCTAGGAGCTTTGTGTACATGTCTCCCATCAAGATTCTTGGTTTTTTATTTCCATCATGAAGTTTTACACTTCGGGTAGAAATTATCATTTGCATGGTCCTTCCAAAATAAAATGCAATCATTCATACATGCATGAATGTTAACATAGCCAAGTCCTATGCATTCACAATTTTCTTTGCTTCATTGAAGTTTTTAGGTAAAGATGTCCCTTCAGAAAATGCTTCTATCAGTAGATATAGTAGTTGGTCAAAAATTATATCGGTCCATCCTCCAAACAATTTGATGTGAAGGAGTCTTACAATAAAACACAGCTTTGAAAATTTTTTACAACCCGGATATAGCTCCAGACCATTACCATCAGATTGTTTCATAAGTGCCACTAAATCTTCATTAGACCAGTTCGAAACACCTGTTCTTCAAAATCCCCATTATCATCTAACCCCCAGCTAAATCTTGAAACAAATCAGAAATGCCATCTTCGTGTTCAAAATTCTACCGTAACTCATCATCATCACTATCATGAGAATTCACCAAAGAAGGGCTACAATATCCATGATAAGTCCATATTTTGTACCCTCCTAGAAACCCCTTGCATATTAAGTGCTCAGGTACTTCGGTTGATTTTTTCCGAAACAAATTCACACATTTTCTACAAGGGCATAATATTTTATTTCCAACGGATGAGTTAGTAAATGCATAAGATAGGAATTTGTTCACCCCTTCTACATAGACCTTTATGTGTCTACATGCAATGTATATGAAACATGTTGGATGAAACATGATTTACTGCCGACACGTCGCAACTTTCAAAAGATTTAATTTTACCTATGTTCATCCATCCAGCTTTTATCCACGGTGCACCCTTAAGATCGTTATATATTTACAAGTTAAACAAACGCGGGACCTTGAGTTTAAAAACATATATGAGACCATATATAGTACAAATTATTTGTCTACTGTATAAAATAGATGCACATAAACAAATTTAATAAAGTGAGCCAAAAATAAACCACTATAGAGAATATTGATAAGGGCACTTCACATTGTCTTCTATCACAATATGTGCACATCCAATATGTTCATTAAGTAAGGCATCTACATCCATATTATATTTTGTGGTTTTGGACTATTAAAGATTAAAACCCTTGAACAATAAGAAAAGAGTGCTTTTAGTCATAATCAAGGACCAACACTACAAGTGAAGTTCACTCTCAAGATAGCATACCAACAAGCAGCATACTTTATTCAAGCCTTATGATATCTACACAAACAAATCTGATACATGCTACTAATCCACAACCTCGTACTGAGATGGTGAGACATGCGCACTAATTCGTCAAACCTAATCTACCGTATTCTTGCAAAGAAACCCATAGATTGAGGGGAGGAAGCAGTAGAAGCATGGGGAGGTAGCACAGGATGACGACGAAGAGTACTTACACGGCAGCCAGCGGGGAGGCGCAGGGTAGCGGCCGTCAGGGAGGCACGGCTGTCGGGGGCCGGCGGCGTAGGAGGGGCGCGGCTGCCGTTGGCGCTGCCACCGGAGGGGTGCGGCTGGCGGAGGGAGACGGCGCCGCCGGAGGTCCCTGCTGCCGAGGGCCGGCGCTGCCGGAGGGGCGCGCACGGCCGGAGGAGGCCCACGGGGCAGGGGCGCACCGGAGGAGCGGCGGCTAAGCTCAGATGTGGATCTGGCCTTGGGAGAGCTAGGATGTTGGCGAACCTTGCCTCTTATTCCGCTCGCTGTCGAGCCATCTCCTCCTCTTGCCTCTTTCGCGCCTCCTCCGCCGTCCTCAGGCTCTCTTACATCGCTTGCAGTATCTGTATGTTCTCTTCCCTCTCCTGCTCCCTCTCTCTCTAGAGTTTGGACTCGAAGGCGCGTCGACTCTCAGCCTGTGTGTGGCCAGCTCACATAGCGGGCATGTAATCCTCAGACATGTAACAAAGTGTTGTCAGTAGTTATGAAATTTTTACTGAATTAACTTGTAAATATGAAAAAAGCCTACCTCAAGTGGTTCTGGCCGATCGCTAACCTCCCGTGAGCCTTCCCACCCATAGTTTGGTGGATCAGCACAGGGTCAAGCAGCTCATCCTCCGGGTTCTTCTCTTGCCCATGCTTCTCGGCGTAAGCCTCCTTGTAGCGTGCCTACGCGGAAGTGTACATTGGGCATGAATGGTTGAATAGTAAATTGCGTCAAAACTCGGTATCAACATTTTAGTACCACTCGCTGCGCAGCAACGGGGTACACGGGCCCCATGGGACCATCCTTACTTTGCGAGGAGTGGCCCCTACGGAACAATTACAGCCAAGGAGGCAGCTGCCTGGTGGTGATGGCCTACAAAACAAAGTAAAGAAAATATGGTTTTTAGTGCGAAAACAAAGCTGCAAATAGGGAATAAAAAAGATTACCATTTTCTTCCTAAGCTGGGCAAAGGACATATTCCCGATGGTAGTCCTGCTACCTTTAGCAGCACAGTTCTCCTTAGCCAACTCAGACCTGTCACGGAACTCCTGGCTGGCCTAATGGTTGGCCAGGGCCTCATAGGCATCTAGGATGTTCGAGGCCCAATCTGGCCAAACGGTGAGATATTGCGGAGTTGTGAGGTACTTCGACCGAACAAAAGAGTTGCTGACCCTTTCACCGTGCTCTCTCCAGGAAAAATTGAAATGTAGGATGCGTTAGAAATATACCAAAGAATAGAAATTTATTAAGTCCTTACCTATGGAAGTCCTCGATCGCCAAGACGCATGCCCCAGACATCAGATCCTGCACCTTCTGCTTGGCACTTCTATCTATCACCGGGTCGAAGTCGGTCTCCTCCAACCCTACACGAGGACGGTACCTAAGCTACAAACAAATGTGATAGTAATGTTAGTAAACACCCTTTCGACAATGACAAAAGAAAGATGTGTTCAAGCTCACCCAAAACTCCCACTTAATCTCCTCGGCGGCGGTGCTGTCATCGTGCTCGGCGACCTTTTGTAATCGTCCCAAGAGTAAGCCGGATGGGATGCCCTCTCCTCTCCGACCATCCCAGGGTAGAATTGTCTGATCAGTATACCAAGCGCGGGACCTAGCTGAGTGTGGTCCTTTCTGGGATTGACACAGGACATGTTGCTACAAAGAATAGAAAAGACGGAGTTAGTATGTTGCGTTGATAATAAGACAGTTCATTGTTATTATAACTTACCTATCCCCGTCAATCTCGATCACAATCCGATCCGCCGGATTGCTTGGCGCCTTGGGCATCTTGTTGGGCCCCCTCTTCTTTTTTGATGCCTTAGTAGCCCCTGCCTAGCTAGAGCCCGGGGTGTCCACCTCGCCGGCCCTAGACTCCTCAATGAGGGCCAGCTCCTCATCAGAGTAGTGTCCGCCTGCATGGACAGAACCCGGTGTGCCCTCACGGTCGTCGCCCTCCTCCTCCTCAGAGGTGCTCCTCCTGAACTGTCGTCGTGCCATCCTGTAGATAAAGTAATGTTGGTGAGGAATAATAATTTTAATAAGTAAATAAAAATATGCATAATTAATAACCTCAAGTTAGAAGTATGTGTCATCCACATCGAGAGGATCGTTCATAGGTTTCTCAATGTCGCCCGTTTCGTTGGGTGGGTTAACTTCTTCATCGACATCATCATCAATTGTGGTTGTTAGATTATCTAGTCCATGGCCAATATCAATCACAAAATTTCCGTTCGTACGTTGTTCTTGCATTGGATGATGATAGTCATCGGATGTTGGGGTAGTTAACCTTCCAGGTCTTCGAACTTTGTATACAACCCATCAAGACTTCAAGTCTTTCTCATCGTGTTTTAGTACTACCTTCTATTGCTTACTGCATGGATAAGGTAGGTAATATACTTGTTCTGCTTGGTTAGGAAGGATAAACGGATCATACCCTTTTAACCTCGAGGTGTGTTTCACTTCCACCATTCCTAATTGAGGTCGACGTCTAACCCCTTTGCTAGGATCGAACCAATCGCAACGAAATAAAACAATTGATAGTTCTTTACTTCCCTCAAAGATTAGTTCAATTATCTCCTCGATGATGCCACATTGTTCCATGCCATCGTCCCCGAAGCATAGTACACAACTATTTGTTGTCTTCAAATTAGGTTTTGACCGTTCGTGAGACGCAGATCGGAATCGGAACCCATTAACATCGTAAGTTCATGCACCTTTACACGTTGTCTTGGTCCACGTGACAT
>SPJY01019458.1:0-32459 GCA_005191435.1 Raddia distichophylla
TTGACTGCTTCAGCCCAGACTGGGGTTACGGCTGGCACACTGCAGTTGACACACTGTATTATCCTAATGACCAACGCATGCATACCAAATTATTACTGCCATCATAAAAAAAATATAAACATGACTAGTAAAAGGAAATTTGAATGTTCTAGCAGGCATTTTGCAAGAAGTGCGAAGTATTACCTCCGGTCACAAAAAGAAGTTGTCGTTGACTTTTGAACACACCTTTGACCATTCGTCTTATTCAAAATTTAGTTTAAATATGTAAAAATATAAGTAATACTTAAAATACATTTAATAATAAACCGAATCATAATAAAAATAAATAATATTTATATAACTTTTTTGAATAAGACAAATGGTCAAATGCGTGTCTAAAAGTCAACGGCGACTTCTTTCTGTGACCGGAGGAAGTAGCATAGTTTCGTGATAGGATTATCTTTTTAGACAGGACCCAAGCTTTTTAGTAAACATACACTGAATATGCTGCATAACTAATGATGCTGTTATTAGCAATATATTATGCAATTTATAAGGGTTAAGCTAGCGAGCTTCCTCTTGCCAGTGAACTAGAGTCAATGATGGCATTGGCAGCTGAGAAAAGTTTTCCTCCACTGGTATGCATGCAGGCTAAAATAATGCTGTCACCACGTGGCCATAAGTGTACTTTAGACTAGACTAATCAACACCACCTTCTAAATCAAATGAGGGCCTAAACTTTTCTGGTACTAAATGTGAACGCTAACTTTGACACTGACAAGCATTGTGTGCTAGCTAATTAGTAGCTAGAAGACAGCACCGCGAGTGTCCCGATATATCTATTATTATATTTAACCGTGTACAATAATGTTTAACTCTGTTTTAACGTGAAAATTTCTAATATTTACAAAAGACGTCTATCTTAAAATATTAGAATTTCCAAAAATATCTATCTATCTATTATTAATGTGGAAATCTCCACGTTACCCTTAAAACATTAGAAACGTGTCTAATATTAGAAATTTGCACATTAATTAAAAATATTAGGAAAAGATTGGGGTTACTTGGTAGACAGAGTTAATCGGGGTACCATGTTAATCTTAAAATATTTTAAAAATTATATTAATTGAAGAAAAAAGATATACACCGTTCATTGTTGTGAACTTAAATTATCACGGTTTAGATAAATAATACAATATCATAATAAAATAGAACCAATTAAAAAATTATTCTCTCAATTTCAATCGACCGCTGCTGAATTTAGTCGTATAACTTCGTATAATGTATGCTATACGAAGTTATTACGCATCCAGTCGCCAAGTCGGACAAAATAAGCAGCCGCTTTCGTGATAATGGGGATCATTGAAACGGATGGGAAAGCGAAACTTGACACAACACTAGGCCAACTGATTGACCACCTTTTCTGAGCACACATGTATGTGTGATCCATCGACGTCCATGGAGTCATGCATCGGATTTGGCTTGTCGATCATAGATGTTGACGTGCCGCGTGTGTTTCTGCGCTGCCCTCCAAGAGGCCAGCAAAAAAATGAACAGAACCACACAAGTTTAACTGAAGATCATGGGTGTTGATTAACCAGTAACGGATCCACCCCTCTCTTTCTGTTTCACTAACATTTCAGAGCGTGCTGCTGCTGCTGTGCTCTTGACATTTCTGAGCCGTAAAATTTGATGTTTTTGAGTTTGACCATATAGTTGGTGTAGAGGATCGCTTTGGCAGCATGGCCTGATTGCAGAAATGATTGGCGCAGCCGCATCAAATGATATGTTTCCGATCCACTGAATTTCCAACTCAGAAAGAGAACACACAATGAACAGGCAAGCAACATTAGTTACATATATAAGTACTCTCCTATAATCATGCTCTCTAGCTTAGCGTTAGTGCCTCGGTGCCTCGCATGCTTAGGAGCTCCTCGCGTCGGAGCTTTACAGGGAAAAATAGGTGCCCTTCCTTTCTCTCTTTCTTTCAGCTCACCAAAGGGCAGAGATGCAGTAAAGAAAGGGGAACTGCCGCACACTGCCACTTCTTGTGCGTCCTGGACGGCTCACGCCACCCTGTCTGCTCCCGTCAAAAGCACTGATGTGATCGCTGTGGCCGTGCTACGTTAAACCAGGACGTTAATCCACCTGCAAGATAACATTAGTGCTTAACCAATAACCACTAGTGTGGCACAGGAGAACAATGGAAAGAAGATGCACTTTAGAATCTGCAAAATGCCATGAGCTCACGAGCACTTGGGGATAATTAATCCTGCACAAGTTGCTGAAACATTTCTATTGGTGTGTACATGTACAGCTATGTTCTCCTCTACGGCTAAAAGGATAGCAGCGAATCAGTGTGCTTTGGTTGGTTAGCTTTAAGGTAAATCGATCCATGATTAGGGCTTGTGGGAGGCATGATCCATCACCGGGCCTTAATTAATGCATAGAATATATCCATAGAATCATAGCTGGTCCCTGGCTCCCTGCAATGCTTTCCATGGCCAGGATTAAGGTTGGCGATGCTGCTTAGGAAGCTGCCCCCACGCTAATGTATGTACCTGGCCAGCATGCAACGCTCCAACTACTACCTCGCATATGCTTAACAAGCAGAAAAGGTTAGGGAAAAGCAAACAAAGCTCCGAGCTGTGACACCGCTAACCGCACGCTTCCCCACCACTGGCTAATTGTAGCATTGCCATTAATAAATCGATTGAACTATTGAATACGAGAGCATCATTATTGCGCTATCCGTCTATCTCAGTTAGTCGCACATACATGGTGTGAAGTGAAGAGCCTGGAACAAGAACCATGGATCAAGGATAAACACATAGAATTCATCAGAGGGTGCCACTGTTTCTAATTTTACTGAACATTTTGGTTCGCAGGCGGACAGTAGCTTAGCTTGCTCCAAGCATGCAGATTGCAGAGGGTAGTAGCATGAAGCAGTGCAGGTTTCCACTGTGCCCGAGACAATTCACAGACGAGGCAGATGCGTGCGTGCGTGGCGATTTGTTGGGAGCAGTTTCGTGCTAGGGATGAGAGGATGGTGGTAGTACCCTGTACGGCTGTACCCCCATATGACTGTACTTATTTTGTAATATTCAGATGGCGCTGAGAAGCGACGGGACTCGGGAGGAGAAGAACCTATCATCAGTGATGGATGATTGATCGGCTAGCTCTGTTTGACACAACGTGTCGATCCGACCTGTTTGGCGAGACTCGTCGTCCTCGGATTCATGATCGTGTTCAGTAATCTCTCTGTTTATGCAGGACTCATGCATGCACACGGCCGCTCCGATCTTTTGGACACCACGAGAAGCAGGGATCCACTGATCCAGGCTCCAACGGACGGGATGAGCTGAGCTGCTGCAAATACTATAAGCTCAGGAGCTCACTGTCCTAGCGGCCTTGTCGGTGAAACCGGGTGAAACACTGAAACTGTAGTCGCAACAGCATTGGCCGTAGCAGTTCTTTTCGGTGTCTCCTCCTCCTCCGTTCAGCTTTTAAATCAACAATCTTTCAACTATTTTCGTGCAGATGATTCCAGATCAACTGCTTGCCGATTCGTTCGTGTATGTGAGGCATACCACTGGCGTAATAACTTCGTATAGCATACATACTAATGCTAACCGTGTCACATAAGGCTAACAGAGTGTTGATTGTCGAATATTCAATGAGGGGTGTGCTAATAGTATCAGGCAACGTCCGTGTGCCCCAAAGTTGCTGCGCCTTGCAAAAATTCCACCGCGTCTAGTGCTCTGCTGCGCATTACGTGGGGGGCTCTGCTCGCTCCAGGGCACTCGTACGTAGGCGGTAGTTGGCACGCGAGCACGAGAGGCGGCGGGCGAAGAGTGAGGAAACCGAGGAGGTCGTTGTTGCGCGCCATGTCTTCTGTGGGTAAAACTATCTCCACCTAGTCTCATAGGACAAAAATACCAAGGCAGAACAACTTTGGGTAAAATTACAAAGGCAGAGCAACTTTGGGGCAAAAATCTAATTTTCCCCATTGTGCGGACTTTGAACTATCTTACGTATAAATGTGTTTACTAACCTCCTGGGACTA
Source organism: Raddia distichophylla (assembly GCA_005191435.1). Lineage (NCBI taxonomy): Eukaryota > Viridiplantae > Streptophyta > Magnoliopsida > Poales > Poaceae > Raddia > Raddia distichophylla. Next base: position 4,046 of record SPJY01019458.1, read on the forward strand.
ATATTTGTATCACATTTGAGTCTCGTGCAATCGGGGGCGCTTGAAAAATTGAGGGCCAAAACTTTGATTCAGACATCAAGACACATGTGCTATAAAATTGACTAACATATTTAAATCTAGAGGTTTTTGCATATATGCCACAAAGTTGAGAGGCCATGGCATATATGCCCCATAGTTGCTTGCCCTTGCAGTAATGTCCTAAAGTTCTTTGACATCTAGCAATTATGCCACATTTTAAAACTTTGAGTAAGATTCACTGGTTTGGCTGGGTAAAAAGACCATTGTGCCCCTGCTTGGAGATGTGGGGGCTCCGCCATCGTTGCCGTGGCCGCTGCTTGGGGCGCCGCCGCTAGGGTTGTCGTTGGGGCCACCACCGCACGCTAGGGGCTTTGCCCTGGCCTCCGCTAGGGGCGCCGCCGTGGCCGCAAGTTATTACGCGCATCCACTGCGGCGCTGCGGCTGGAGTGGGGCGGCGGCGGCGCTGCAGCTAGAGTGGGGAGGCGGCGCTGTAGGTGGGGAATTGGGCAATGAAGAGAGATGGTTGTGTTGTGGTCATAGTTAAAAGAAGGGAGGGCACAACGATCATTTTACCTAGCCAAACCAGTAAAATTTGGTCAAAGTTTTAAAATGTGGCATAATTGCTAAATGACAATGAACTTTGGGGCATTTCTGCAAGGTCAAGCAACTATGGGGCATATATGCCATGGTCTCTCAACTTTGGGGCATATATGCAAAAACCTCTTTAATCTAAGGTTTTAAGAGCATCTCCAAAAGTTCCGTGGTATTGAATATTCCATTTTTTTCTATCTCCAAAAGGCCATCCTAGATATATATTTTCCATAATTTTTTCCCACAACTGTTCCCATATATCTTCAATAGTATAAGAAGGACTTTAGACAATGCCAAATTTGACGAGGAGGAAGTGATTTAGGATGCCACTAAATGTTGCAGGTTTTTTTTTTTTGGGGGGGGGGGGGGGCGCTGATGAAATTTCGGCGTCGGGCAGAGGCTGGCGCAAATTAGAAATTTGCTAAGAAAATAGTTATTTGCATCAGCAAAATGCTTATTTATGTCAGCCCTTGGCCGATGCAAATATGCATTTTTCCTGCAGTGCGGGTTGATAGACTAGTACTGATTAATATTCCACTTTTGTGATACAAAATCACAGTCATAAGTAAGTATTTTGCAACATCTGAATCTAATACCATCATTTTTATTAAAAGGTCATATATTAATAAAGAATTTTCTAGCTAATAAGGGCTTGTCCTATCTAGAAATCAAATACTCATCCAGTCTCCAAATAATTGACGTTTTGGTTTGCGTGCAGTCAATACATTTTAGCTTTGACCATTAATATCTCCTTAAATATTTCAATTGACTTTTTGAAAATGGTATAGCTAGATTCGTCTCCACAGTAGTTTCAAAATATTACTCCCTCCGTCTTAAAATATAGGGCGTATAAAAATTTTCATCAAGACCAAGAAATAGTGTTTATCTCGTTACTCGAAACATGCATCTCCTTCCCATGCACTTAATTAATAGCTTTAATAACTAAAACTAGCAAAAGCATGCACTTTATAGTATAAATAGCTTAACTATGAGTTAATTGCTCGTCTTTTCAAAGAAATAATGAGAAGACGTCTTATATTAAGGACAACTTAAAAAAACTTATGTGACCTATGTATTGGGACGGAGGGAGTACATACTTAGTATATTTTGAATATGTTTACTACCTCCGGTCATAAAAAGAAGTCGCCATTGACTTTTGGACACGTCTTTGATCATTCGTCTTATTCAAAAATTTAGTTCAAATATGTAAAAATATAAGTAATACTTAAAATACAGTTAGTAATAAACCAAATCATAACAAAATAAATAATATTTATATAAATTTTTTGAATAAGATGAATGGTTAAAGGCGTGTTCAAAAGTTAAACGGTAACTTCTTTTTTTACCGGAGGGAGTATTAATTTATGATCAAAGTAGTGTCTTGGTGTCCGTGTCGCTGTCTGGAACGTCACGACGGAGGGAGTACGTACATACTTAGTATATTTTGAATATGTTTACTACTACTATTAATTTATGATCAAAGTAGTGTCTTGGGACCGTGTCGCTGTCTGGAACGTCACGTGTTTGAAGACTGGAGGGAGTACGCACACTGTTTTCAAACTCAGCCCATGTTACGTCGGACACATGTCGTTTGCACATAGGTGGATGGGATCTGAAACAAACTACTCCACTAGGCTACTGGTAGTATATCTATCGGTGGATAGGATGGGTTATGAGCAGGAAGCAGCGAGCTGAGTAGCAGCCGGAGGCAGAGGGCAAGTGCGTGTGACCATCTGTGGATCAGAGCAAGACAAGATCGTTCAACAAGCGGCTCCTGCATAGCAATATGGCTTCATCAGGAGGCTCAGGTTTGTAGTAATGATCAGTCCAAGCATATGTTGATTGTTTTGATTGTATTAATTTTTAATCGCGTCGATCGCATCTTCTCTGTCGTCTGTCCGTCCGTTATGAATAAAATGAAATGAAAGCAGCATCAGGGATGAGGTTGGGTGTGACGGCGCACTATAACCACGCTGTGCCGCTTGCGCTTCACAAGGAGAAGATAATGGTGGAGATCACCGGACCTTCCACCGAGAAGGGCAGGACAGCGAGCCTGGACCTGGTGGTTGTCCTGGACACCAGCGGGAGCATGAAGGGGCAGAAGCTCGACGACATGAAGCAAGCCGCGGAGTTCGTCATCAGAAAGATGGGCGCGCTGGACACGCTCACGCTCGTCCCCTTCTCCTCCAAGGCCGGGAAGCCGAGCGCCGTGCCGCCGCTGCACATGAGCTCCAGGGCGAAGAATGACGCGAGCCATTTCGTCAAGGCCCTCACGGCGCATGGCAACACCAACATCAAGGACGGCCTCCACACCGCCGTCCGGATCCTCCATGACCGTAGGGACAAAACTGGCCGCGCCGCCGGTGTCTTCCTCATGTCCGATGGGATGCAGCACATCGGTGACGCCAGGGATGTCGATGTCCACGATTTCCCCGTCTTCACCTTTGGTTTTGGCCACGGCCACGACCACCATGTATGTATATATATAGTCCGGGACTCCGGGCTCATACATATCGCTTGCTCTTGCTTGATGTTATTATTATTTTCTATGAATCATCGATTTCTTTTGATGACTATACAAAATTGAATTCACATACTGTATATACATACAGTTGCTCGAGGACATCGCACGCAGGAGCCATGGAGGCACATACCATAACACTCCACACTCGGCTGTCAGAAACAGTCTTCTCCGGTATTTCGCCAGGGTGCTTGGTATCCTCCGCGACGTCTCCGTTCTGAACCTGGCGGTGACCCTGAAACCGCATGCTGGGGCAACGATACTGGAGGTGCATCCTGGTAACTACCGGGTCACGACTGGCCATGGATCTTTCACCATCCATTTTGGTGAACTCGCACGCAAGGAGTACCGGAGAATCATCGCCGTCGTACAACTCCCCGCCGTCCCCAACAATGAGAAAGCAAAGACTGTCATGGCCGTCGAATGTTCATACCGGTACGTATACGTACTAGTATATAGTTGTATGTGCAAGAATGATTTAAATCCTTCATTTGATTTGGTCCATTATATCAATTGATGTTGTGCGCGTTCTTCAGTCTCCCCAAAGAGAGGGAAAGCACCAGGAGCCTCCACATTGACATGGCCCGTGACCGGAGCGCGCGCCCGCATGCCCCTCGGGGACATTTCCAGGCTGAGCTGGGCCGTCGCGACCACGCACACCGCATCGGGAAGATGAAGAGGCTGGCGGATGCCAAGAAATTCGACAAGGCCCTGGACGAGCTGGCAGAAGCCAAGAACGCCTTGAGGATCATCGAGAGCACCCAGCACACCATGGACCTGCTCGACGCCCTCGCCCTCGAGCTGGAGCACCTCGAAGAGCTGTTGGAGTCGCATGAGGCCTACAAGAAGCACGGCGGCGCCTACATGCTGGCGGCCATCTTGTCGCACGATCGCCAGCGCTTCGCCGCGCGGGGCGGCGCCGGCGACGTCATGCTCTATGCCCTTCCGCGCATGCTCAAGTACGCAAGGCAAGCCGACGAGTTCCACAGGAACCCAAACGCCGCCCACATCTGATCTGGATGCATTGCCGTCGTCCCGGCCGGCGCGCTAGCCCATGAGGCCTAGCATGATGATCAAGCTGCACTGTACCGCGAGCAAACCAATAATTCCGATCTTGTCCCTAGCTCCATCGGCTCGCCCGTCTAATAAAAAGCCAAGTCGTGGTTATTGCTTTTCGTTGAAATATGTAGTACTCCCTCCATCCCAAATTATAGTTCGTTTGACTTTTTTGACACCAAGTTTGACCGACTCGTCTTATTCAAAAAATTTCGGAATTATTATTTATTTTTACTATGATTTTGTTTAGCATATAATATACTTTAAATATGAGTTGGAATTTTTTAAATTTTTGCAAATTTTTTGAATAAGACGAGCCGGTCAAACTTGGTGTCAAAAAAGTCAAACGACCTATAATTTGGGACAGAGGGAGTACCTCTTAGAGCATCCCTAGGACGCACACTATCAGGCGTGGGCATCAGCGCCGTGCGTGGCGCACGCCGCCCGCCCGCCCGCTCGCCGTTCAATTTTTTTCCCCGCCCGCCTGTCCTCACTGATGCCGGCGCCGATAGCTCCCCTGCTGAGGATGGTTTTAGACTCTTACTCTATTGTGTTGTAGTAGTTATTACTCCTTCGTCCCACCGTCCCTTCAAAATGATAAGCAACTATATATGGTTGTTCGCTTGGTATCTTTTCCTTCTCTAAAACATGCAAGTGCTAACAAAAATTTCTGCACTATTATTTCTACCGAAACTAGCAAGTGGCCCGCGCAAATTTGCGCGGCTAGATCACCATTGTATACTTTTAATATTGATTTTCCTTCTATTAGACATTTCTTTTTATGTATGTATAGAAGATAAGTTTTTTATCCTCTTATTTTTAAATTTGGCATTTGTTCACAACAATTATTTCTTTTAGCCCAAAGCAAGTATATAGTTGAGCAATGGCTATAGCCAAAATGTTAAATTTAAGGTATAGTTTTTCTATGTTTTATTAAATCCTTAATTAATTTTGTTTGGCTTTAAGTATTCTGAGCAATATTTTATAAACTTTATCAATAATGTTTTAACTCAATATCTACAATATTTTACCTCATTTACATATCTTTCCAATTGGTTGCTCATGTTATGCATCTTTTCTTTTCTCTGTGTAAACTAATTCGGTTACATCCAGTTGAGGATTTAGACTAAAGTACTATATTTCAAAAAGAAAAGCTAAAATATAGAAATTATACATTCTCTGCACCTTGTATTATCATATCGTGATTTTTCTATCGCAGCCTATTTTTCCATCAATATTAAGGACAATTCTACATATTATATGGATGCAACTGGGGTTACGGCTCGAGTAATGTTTTCAGCCCGGCTACAGGTCATGACTAATAACTTGAACATTCCTCAGGCCCTCTCATTGGCCGCAAAAGTGAACAAAACGCATAGCAACTTAAAATCTTTCAACATGACATTAATGACGTACGGTCTTATTTGCCTTCTATACTTCAGCCTCATCCATAGTAAGAAAGTTTTTTTTGCGTAGCAAGATGCCTTTGTGTTGTCCTCCCATGTCGCTCATCTCGTATACTTTATTTATTACATTCGTCTTCATCCCATTTTCTCGTTATTACAATGACTTAGCTAGTATTATTGCATGACACTAAGGGCCGCCCTTACAATTTCAAGCACTTCTTTTTTCCATAGCCTTATTTGCCACGTCAAGTTAGCAATCTTGTCTTCCTCCTAGAGAAGTGTTTATGCAACATTGGGGGTTCCAGGTCCATCCTTTGCATCAAAGTGACTAACCAACTTGTGCTTCTTATTGGTACCACAGTCTGCGCATTCAATGATTTGGCCAATATTCAAACATTTACTCACCAGTTGTCGGTTGATCGAGTATTCATGTGTAGGTCGATCGATCCATCCAATGATCTCTCAGTGCTCAGCTTGTGTGAATGACCGCCTAAACACGGTAGGATTCAAGTAGGTTTCTAATATTCTCCTTTTCTATATTCCTTGTATTGGGATTTATACAACCTTCTTGTAGATCTAGTGATCGTTATTAGAATATCTTCGGTGGGAGCACAAAGAGTAGGCAGTTGTTAGTGAATCATCATCGATAGTAACGCTGAAGATGTAGTTGTCGCACGGCAACCATGTGTGGGAGGTGTGCTTCGTCGGCATCACCATCATGGCTCTTGTGAGCTATGGCAGATGTGATTCAGTTGCATTTGTTTCTTCTTCTTCTCCTCCTCTTTTTTTACCTTCCAGTCATATTTTTTACTTTTTATCTTTTTATTATAAGGTGTAGGTATGCCGCATTAACTCTTTTTTTTTTTGGAATCTTGTTTTTAGATTGTATGGGATGAAAAGTAAATAAATAAAATCTTGTATATCTTGCTACATATATGTTCATTTATTTCGCTAGCAATTTATGACAAATAAATCATTACAATTATAACTTGGGCCTACTATATCAACAATATAGATTTTTCTCTTTTTTCACCGATCAACTTAGTAAATTTGAAGCTGAATGTGGTGGTGTTTTATAATCAATGGTGAAGATCTTTAACTATTTTTTGTGGAATTTGTTTTTTTGTTAGTTTTATTTGTTACAAAATATTTGATGTAACATAGATCATTAAATGTCAATAAAATCCAATAGTGTAGGTTTTTTTTTCTAGTTAATGTGGTCGTTTGTAGACCCTCTAGGCTAACACGATAGCATCTTTTAACACTCTCTTATTAAGATAAATGTTGGAGATTTTTGTTTCTTTCTTTTTTTGGCAAAATTCAGTTTTTTATTATTTGTATTTGATACAATATATTTTTATTAATCCATACCGTTGGATGATTATAACAACCAATGGTGTAGTTCTTTCTCTTTTTTGTTAGTAGTATTTGATATAAAATCTTTGACTTAATATAGACCGTTAGATGTTCATAGATCCGATGATGTAGTTTTTTATTTTCTCGGTTAATGTGTAATTTCTATACCCTTACTGAGATAATAGATAGATGGTGGAGACCTTTATATATTTTTTGTTGCAAAACTCGTATTTTGTTAGTTCTATTTGGTAAAAATATTTGGATTACTCTAGACCGTTGGATGATCATAACAACTAATGATGTAGATTTTTCTCATTTTTCAGTTGTATTTGATATAAAATCTTTGATTTAATATAGACCGTTAGATGTTGATAGAATCAAACGGTTGACTCTTTTGTTAGTTGTACTTGGTACAAAATATTTGGATTAATCTAGACCGTTGTATGATCATAGCAATCAATGGTGTGTGTCTTTCTCTTTTTTCAATTCTATTTGATATATGATTAATATAGACCGTTAGATGTTCATAAATAGGTTGTTTGGTTGCCTTCCCTCACGAGCCTGGCATGTTCAACTCAGCCAGGCTGGTGAGATACGGGATGTGCAGATGCAGATACAATGTTTGGTTGAGTGTTTAGTAGGCAAATATTTAAAAATTTAATTATTTTAAAATTTATATAGCGAGTGTGGTCTAGTTTTGTTCCGAAAAAATGTTAGAAATCCATTTTTGGAATCGATTCAATAATTGGATATGCTAATTAAAAGATACAAACAAAAAAGGAAAAAAAATAAAAACTTACCCGCCACGTTAGCGGCCCATGCATGGCTTGATATGGTGACTGACTGTGGCCCCATGCGCAGAACACGAGGCCGCCATGCGTTGCATCCAGAGAAACGCTCATTTTCTGTGTTTCTCCAGAGCCAGGCTGCATGGAGAATCTTGCATCCACAGAGCCAGGATCAAAACCAGATGCAGGCAACCAAACACAAGAAAAAAGCAAGATTCTGCATCAGTAGATGCAAATCTCTGTAAATGCAGCTAACCAAACAGCCTAAAAATCCAACAGTCCAGGTTCTTTTATTTTTTTTTATTAACGTGGTAGTTTGTAGGTCCTTTCGGCGAACATGGTGGCTTCTTTCTAACACTCCCTTATTAATCTATGTGAAAGCATTAGCCCCTTAATTCGGTTCTATTAAAGTGAAAACATGCTACAATGGCTAGGAAGGGAGGAGGAGAAGGCACCACGAAAGAGGGCGGTAGCAGGGAAGAGAGCAGCCGCTAGTACACATGGTAGGAAGGACTGAAAAAAGGCAAGAGGATCGGAAAAAAGTAATCAAATAGGATAACTTAAGCTAGATAGAACAAGACTCAACTACCCCTCATTAAAGCTTGAGGAACATGTTTTGATTGGTGTAATTTGTTAAGAATGAAGTTTGTTTGCTTTATTGATTGATCGAACAGTCGACTACAACGGGATTGATTTCCCTTTTATACAGTAGGAAACAGTGCATCTCCAGCGATGGACGCGTCTCTTCTTAGCATTGCGTCCTTTGTTTGCATCGCGATGGTTCCCTCTGATGCGTCTTCCCGAGCGAGCCGAACTTCCTCTCCGTCTTTCCTGTGTGTTGATTAGAGAGAGAAAGTGTTTTCCTTTTTAACCATTTAATTAATTATCTCTTAATTAATTTAATTAATTATTAAAGATAATTAATCGTAACACTCCCCCTTGGGTAAAAAGGATCATGTATTTATCAAATACTAATCTGGTTATATTTAGAGATTAGCTCCCCTGAATTTTGCAAGTTTCACAATCGTTTCATACCTATTCCATGAACATATTTTTGAAACAAGTAGGTAAAGACTTAGTGAATAAGTCAGCCAAATTTTCGCAAGACTTAGTTTGCAAAATATTAACCTCACCACTCTTCTGGAGTTCGTGAGGATAAAAGAATTTGGGAGTAATATGCTTAGTCATATTACTCTTTATATAACCTGATTGCATTGCAGCTATACAAGCTGCATTATCCTCATAAATAATTGTGGGGTGTCACATGGATTAATTCCACATGATTTCTCTATGTGGTTAATCATTCTGTGAAGCCACACACATTCACGTGAAGCTTCATATAATGCGATTATTTCAGAATGATTAGTAGAAGTGGCCACTAAAGTCTGTTTACAAGATTCCATGAAAAAGCCGTTCCACCATAGAGAAATACAAATCCAGTCTAAGATCAGACATTGTGGGGATCTGACATATAGCCAGCATCAGTGTATCCCACTATGGTCATTTCTTGATTTTTCTTATAGAACAAACCAAGATCTTGTGTACCTCGGAGATATCTGAAGATCTGTTTAACACCAGCCCAATGTCTTTTGGTTGGTGCTGAGCTAAACCTAGCTAATAAATTAACTGCAAATGCAATATCCGGCCGGGTGCAATTTGCAAGGTACATTAGTGCTCCAATTGCACTAAGATATGGAACTTCAGGTCCCAAAATATCTTCATTATCACTCCTCGGTTTAAATGGGTCGTTATCTCTATCGAGTGACCTTACGACCATAGGGGTTTTTAATGGATCTTCCCCCATAGACGACGGCACAGGGGCGGCGGCACGGCTCCATTGGAGCATGGCGGCGGCTGTGGATGGGTTTGGGGAGATTGGGAGAAATTGCTAGGGTTTTGCTGGGTTTATATGGTGGAGATGGCTGGGGAAAATTTGGCAGGAAGCCTAAGGAAATACGGCCCAGGATTTGAGCCCATAATCAGTCTCCATTGGTGTCTGGAATCGGGTTAGTTTTAGACTGGATTAGGGTTGAGGTCGGTTTAATGAGTCGTTAACGATACCGATGCTGGACTTAGGCCTGGTTTGGTTCTTGGACACCAAATCGGAAAGGGAAGGAAAAGAGAATTGGATCGGTCATAAGTCCAATCGAACGTAGGTGGACAACTGGCTCGGCAAGTGAGAGTTAGTGAAGAGTTTCAAGAGACGTCGGCATGATAGAGAAAGATAGATGTTCAGACGGCCAGGGTTGTAAGTGAGGGTCAGTCGGGTTCGGGTTACAACGTACGGGAGTGGAGCTAGGGATCGGATTGAGAGAGAGGAGAGTCAACTGAGTGGGGGTCCGGGTCGATGTGACGAGATTGTTGTTGGTTTAAGTGGAGAGGCCAGTGAGGTACAGCTCGGCTGAGAGAGAAAGAGAATCTGACTGGCCTATGATACAAAGGAGGTCGATTGGGTTTAGGTTCGATCGATGGAGAAAAGGGAAAAGGTAGTGGAAAGATGAAGGAGTGGTTTGCTTGCGACTGACCTAGGTGCAAGGAAAGACGTTCGACCATGGACTGGTCTTAGCCTAGTGAAACGACAATTGACCCACTGGGGTTTCAATGGAGATTAGTTGAAAATAGTGTTTCAGGTCGTTAGACGATGGTTGGCCGACAAAGGGCAAGGCTCGGCCAAGTTACGGGGAGAGGTTGATCGATTCGGGTTTAAGTCGAGGAGAGGAGGGGAGATGAATTTGACTTGGAGGATGCTAGGGTTTTAATCGGAACACAAGTTTAGACGTGGCCGAGGAAGATTAGGGTTTCGGGGTTTGTCGGTCGAGAGGAGCGGACATTCGACCGGCAAGGGTTATGACATAGGTCGACCGGAGTTAGGGTTTTGGCCGAGGGAGGGAATGGACGACTAGCTTAACCAGTGGATTTTAGGGTTCCAGGCGAGAGTCGAGCTAGGGTTTCGATCGAGAGATAATGTTTTCAAAGGAAACTCGACCAAGGTTTTGGCTCGACCGAGAGAATTTAGGTTTGGTCAGCCAGGTTTACAAGGAATGTCGATCAGGGTTAAGGGACTTGGTCGACTCGACCGAAAGAGAGAAAGAGAGAGAGACAAAGGTTAGCTCGATCAGGAGATCAGGGTTTCGATCGAGCTCGGTTTCAATTGAGAGACAAAGTCAAGGTTCCGACCGAGGAACGAACAAAAGCGAGGAGTGAGCTTTTACATTTAAATTTGTAATTTTGTAAATTGAAATGAAAATAATTAGTAAGATAAATTCTTATATGTAAATAATTGTTTGAAAATTCAGGGTTTTTCATATAAGAATCATAATAAATAAATTTTAATTTTCCTTTTCTTTTCAAAGAAACTTGGGACATTCTAATATTTATTAGGATGTCACATTCCCCTCTCTTATACACAGCCTGCTCTTGTGCACACTGAGAGAAACCAAGCTGTTTCATACTTCTGTCAAGCTTTGTGTTCCAGGCCCTAGGTGCCTATCGAAGGCCATACAATGCCTTCTTCAATCTATACACACATGCTCCTTATCTTTGACAATGAAACCTTCTGGTTGTGTTACATACACTTCTTCCTCAAGGTCTCCGTGCAGAAATGCTGATTTGACATCAAGATGGTGCACTTGCCAGCCTCTATTTGCAGCCACAGCAAAAATGAGACGAATTGTGTCTAGTCTAGCCACTGGAGCAAACACTTCATCAAAGTCCACCCCTTGGCGATGAACATAGCCCTTTGCCACCAATCTAGCTTTGTGCTTGATCACTTCACCATTTGAGTCCTTCAGCTTGAACACCCATTTTAGTCCAATTGCTTTCTTCCCTGTAGGTAACTCAGTGAGTGTCCATGTTGAATTCCTTTCAATAGACTCTAGCTCCTTTGACATTGCATCATCCCAATCAACTTTGCCAGCTTCCTCCTTATAACTTGAGGGTTCCTCGAGTTGATGCATCAAGAGTTCATCATCTGTCTCTTCTTCCTCCAGCTCAATTCTTCTAGTCTCCCTCATGAGATCACCCACAGCTCTAAACTTGGTAGGCTGTTCACTTGAATCACTAGTATGCTGCCCCATCTGAGTGGCTACCATTGGTGTTGATGGACCAACACTTGCCAGCATATGAGATGCAGTTGCTAGTTCTGCTCGAGCTCGGGCCCTTGTTACTGGCCCTGGTGGCAATTGAACCTCTCTGTCCACTTGAGGTGATGGACAAACTTTTGGGGATAGTGCATCTGGTTCATGGACTGGATCTTGAACAGATGGTTGAGCTGGTGGTTGAGCTTCTTCAACAATGGTGTTCGTGAGACTTTGCTCTGAATCTAGTGCATATGTCTCATGCACCACAAAATCTACCCCCTCTACTGTTTTTGTGCTGGCATCCCAGTTCCACATGACGTCGTCATCAAACACCACATCCCTGCTTATGTGCACCCTCCTACTTTGTGGATCATACAACCTGTGAGCCTTACAACCCTCTTCCACACCAAGGTACACAAATGCCTTGCTACGATTATCTAGCTTACTCAAATGTGGTTTAGTTATCTTGGCATAAGCTGTACACCCAAACATCCTCAAATATGCTAGATGAGGCTTCCTTCCTTCCCATGCCTCAAATGGTGTACGATCACCCAGTGCTTTGGTAGGCAATCGGTTTAGAAGATACACCGATTGCCTTATTGCCTCCCCCCAAAATCTGGTAGGGACTCCCATGCTCTTCAGCAAAGACCTTGCCATTGCCATCACAGTTATGTTCTTTCTCTCCACCACACCATTCTGCTATGGGGAGTATGGTGCAGTGAGATGCCTCTCAATTCCAACAGCTTCACAAAAGGCAGAAAATTCAGTGGACAGGAACTCTCCACCCCGATCTGTTCTAAGCACCTTCAACTTATGTCCACTACTCCTTTCAATCTTATGCTTGAAATTCTTGAACTTCACAAAGGCTTGATCCATGGTCTTTATGACATATACCGACATCCACCTCGAGTAATCATCAACTAAAAGCATGAAGTATTGATTGCCTGCCATGGTAGATGGAGTAATGGGACCACAGAGGTCAGCATGTACCAAAGAAAGTGGCTCCTCTGCTAAAAAATTTGCAGCAGCTGGAAATGATTGCCTTGTCTGCTTGGCAAACACACACCCTTGACACACTCCATTTGGATGTGCAATGACAAGTACCCCTGCTGCCATATTCTTCTCTGTCAGCAACTTCAGTGACCGAAAATTGACATGACCATGTCGGGCATGCCAAAGCCAAGCTGGGTCTTCAAGCCTTGACAACAAACATGTTGCCTCAGTGGTCTCAATCTTTGCCTTGTACAACCTATTGAGTGAGCTCTTAACCTTAAACAACAACTTGCCATTTGGATCATATATCAACAGATATTCCCCCAACATAACAATTTTGTTTCCACCTTTGGCTAATTGCCCACAACTAATAATATTGTTGCACAAATCAGGGATATAATATACCTCGGTCAGCAGCCTTTGTTGTCCTTGTTTGAACTGGAACAAAACTGATCCTCTTCCCGTAATCTACACCGTGGAGCCATCACCAAATCTCACTCAGCCTTGGACAGATTCATCCAGCTCATGGAACTTCTCTCGCTGTCCTGACATATGATTGCTGGCCCCATTGTCAAAGTACCAAGTATCTGAAGTGAGATTGTTATCTCTTCCAATCTTGAGATGTGCCTCCATCTTCTCTTCATTTAGCAGCACAAGGTTGCGAGAATCAACTGTTGCCAGCAGCAGCGCTGGCTCTTCTTCTTATGTTCGTGCCAGGTTCACCTCCTCGACACGCTGCTTGTTGTTGTTGTTCCTACATTCAGAAGCATAATGTCCCATTTTGTTGCAGTTAAAACACTTTATATGACTCTTGTCCCGGTTACTCCCGCCAGAACCGCCTACACCATCACGGCCTGACGCGCCCTCCCGGCCGTGCCCGCCGCGACCTCGGCCTCGCCAGCGACCACCCCGGCCGCGTTGATTGCCTTTGTTCGATGGCGCCTTACCCTTGCCCTTGTGGGTCGACGAGAAGTCGTTGCCGCCCTTTTGTTGCGCCTGCCATTGCGCCTCAGTGAGCAGGAGCTGACCATCAGATTGGCCACCCGGTGCACGTAGCCGAGCTCGCTCGTCGAAGGTCTTGAGATGCCCAAGCGCCTCCTCGAACAGCATCGTCCCCAAATCGCAGAATTGCTCAATCCCCGCTATGACCGGATAGAAACGGTCAGGAATGGAGTTCAGGAGTTTCTTCACCATGGTTGCATCATCCAGTGTCCCACCGAGATTGGTATATCGCGCCACCATGCCACTGATCTTCCCTGCATAATCATCCAGAGACTCACCATCCTTCATGCGTAGTGAGTCGAATTCGCCCTTCAAGGTTGATAGACGCGCGGACTTGACGTGATCAGCCCCGACGAACCTCGTTTTGAGGCAGTCCCAGATCTCTTTCGCTGTCTTCTTCTGCGCAACCTGCAGAAGAATGTCTTCTGGAAGCGCTTGGAGTAGCTGCGCCCTCGCCACCTCTTGCTCTTCATGGCGTCTACAGCTGCACCAGCCGCCGGTTCCACCGCCTCCCAGAGACCCTGTGCATCCAGGAGCGCCTCCACCTTGATGGCCCATGCCGTGTAGTTCGTCGCCGACAGCACCGGGTACTGATACGATACCCCGCTGCCATCTCTTGCCGTTGCTGCCGCCTGAGGAACTAGAGACATAGCCTCGGATCGAAGGATCTTTGGCATACACCGTGTGCTCTGATACCAAATTGAAGGAAAGTTCTACTGGAAACCTGAAACTCTGAATATTTATTGTAGCTCGTCCAACAAAGTTCAGAGAGAACAGAGCAGTGAGCAGAGTGAGCAGAGTTGGGGCAATTTTCAGATTCTCATTAGCTCATTAACAAAGGAACTAATACAAGTACTTAAACACGAATGTGAAAGACGCAAAAACTTCGGATCGTGCCATCCCACGACCTCACGACTCGGAAAAAACAGAAATCGTGCCTACTGCACGTTACAGATACAAACGCACGCATACATTCAGCTCCGAACTTGACGCAGTCCGGGCTTGCTCCACCACCTGCCTCCGCACTCCACGGTTGAATGAGTCATCAGGATTAAGTCCAACAGCTTGGTCATCTTCTTCCACAAGCGTATGGGTGGCCGGCGTGCTCCCCCGTCAGCGATCCGTTCAAGCAATGAGACGATCTTCTTCTCCAGCGCATGGGTGGCAGCGTGCTCCCCCGGTCTCAATCTACAAAGGCGGCGGCTGGGTCTTCTCCTTCCTCAAGCGTATGGGTGGCCGGCGTGCTCCCCCGTCAGCGATCCGTTCAAGCAATGAGACGGTCATCTTCACCAGGCATGGGTGGCCGGCGGGCTCCCCGATCCCAATCGGCAAAGACGGCGGCGCGGCCAACTTCTCCTCACCCGGCGCGGCCGGTGGCAACCGTCCCATCATCTTCACACGTCAGGCCGTCAGGGTGGCAAGCATGCTCCCCATCTTCTCAACGCGCCGGCGGCGCCCGGGGCGACCAGCACGACAGCGTCCTCGGCGTCACAGCGGTGGCGCGTCCTGGCTCCACGGCCATGGCGACTCGCAAGACGGTATACAGCGGCGGCGGCGGCGCGGCATCCTCAGGCAAGCGGCTCTCGGCTCCCCACCTCGGTTCAAACTCCCGGCGAGGCGGCGGCTACCTCCTGTTCTCATATGCAGTAGGGGCCGGCGGATCCCATCTCCACGGCGGTGGCCTCCCCACATCAACGCGGCGGCGCCTATGGACAGCGGCTGGCTTTCTACGGTCAATACCCACGGCCACGCCGTTGACGCGTGCTTCATGCCATGCGTATACTGCCCACCGAGATACTGGAGCCGAGCTTTGCCTCGTTGCTGCCAATAACAAAGAAGCGTATTCAAGGCTTCGAGCCGGAACATCTGCATTGCCATGCTCACCTCATCACCATGGCTGAAGACATCGGCCTAACTAGCCTCGGAGAAGTGAGCATGTTCGGAGTCAAGCACAGTGCCTGCCAAGACTAACTATTGCCATCGTTGTACGTGGTGCATGGCCAACACATGCATGCGTTTTAACACTAATCCACCAATTAAGTTGGTTAGTGGAAAGAATACATACGTACGGGCTGCATGCATGGATTTCCATGTTAAAGTCGCTGCCTCACTAAAATGCGAAGCTATACATAAGGGAAATATCATTAGCAGAATACTCCACGCTAGAATAAATGAAGGCCGGTGCCCTACGCGGCACTACGCACCGTTGTCTTCATCGAGCAAAGAAGCCCAGAACAACGTACATCACATAAAACAATATGTTTTTCTTAGCGAATCACATTCTGCTTGAGGAATCCGAAGACCGACTGCCGTCGATTCCACCGAGCACGGAAGCCATTCAACAACCTTCTCCAGCGGCTCCATCAACACAGGCGGGATCGAGTGCCACATCAACACTTATGGAAGACATCCTGTTCCGACACCGGCTCGAAGGTGAACAAGACCCTAAAGGCCAACGGCGGTATCATGGAGATCCCAATTCCACGGTACCAACATACCTCTCCGTTCTAACAAACACGGCTCCGAAGGTGAACAAGACCATGAAGGCCAACGGTACCATGGAGATCCCAATTCCACGGTGCCAACGTACCTCCTAACGGCGAACTTTCCGTTAGGGAGGAGAAGCTCCAATATCAAGACCCGAAGGTGAACAAGACCCTGAAGGTCAACGGTATCATGGAGATCCCAATTCCACGGTGCCGACGTACCTCCTAACGATGAACTTTCCGTTAGAGAGGAGCAACTCCAATATTAAGACCCTGAAGGACAGCGGTATTGTGGAGATCCCAATTCCACGGTACCAAGTATCGACGAACATCTCCTATTCAACAAGGGAAAATTGAGCTGGTGGCACCGAAAGATCACTCGGCTTCATTTCTAGCATCAAAGCCTAATGGTACATTTATGTAGCACTAAAACGTGCCTCCGTTACCCATTTATAGCACTCCGTCACGGTGGAATTGTTAACCCCGTCAGTTTGTCTCACTGCACAGTGGGTCCCACTTCTTTCTCTCTCCCACTCTTCAGCTTGGCTCAAAGGAGAAGGGAGCAGAGGAGCTTGGGAGGTGGCAGGAGAGCAGCGGTGGCGGCGATTGCAGCGATGGCGGCGGATCTCCAGCGGGGAAAGTGAGGCGAGATGGAGAGGGAGTCCTCGAGCTTCGATTGGCGGCGGCGGCCCACCGGGATTTCGTCGGGAGAGGTGTTGGCGGCGGCGCTAAGAGGCGGCGGGCGGCAGAGCTCGTCGCCGAGCCGATTGGCGGTGCGAGGGGCAAAGCAGGGGGGTCGACGACCTTCTAGAGGGTGTGGAGAAGGTCTCCGAAGCACTAGCTCAGTTCGGGACGAGCCGAGACGGGAGAGCGGCGGCGGCGGCGATGGCCGGGAAGAGGAAGAGCGGCGGCGGCGATGGCTCCACGCATGGCCCGCGGAGGAGGGAGGCGGCGTGCTTGCCGGCGCGCCATCTCAGCGGCGGAGGTGGAGATCAGTGCCGCGTCTCCGGCGGCGAGGTGGCGGTGACGATGCGGCGGCATTGACGACGGGCGGCTAGGCGTGGACCCGCATGCCTCCCCCTGCCCTTTCTTCAGATGTGAGCAGAGAGAGGAGAATCAGGAGAGAGAGAGAGAGGGGGAAGAGAGGAGGAAGAAGACAGGAAAAGAGGTGGGACCCACGTGTCAGCGAGACACTAACAGCTCCATCTAACACCAGGGGTAACGGAGTGCTAAAAACGAGTAACGGCAACACTGTTCGGTGCTAGATACGATAACGGAGTTTCTTCGGTGCTTGAACTGAGTCCGACTGATCTTTCGATGTCACCAGCTCAATTTTCCCATTCAACAAATGCCGCCCTGATGGTGAACAAGACCCTGAAGGCTAACAATATCGTGGAGATCCCAATTCCACGATACCAACAAACGCTCCGTTCCAACAAAATCAAGACGATGGTGATCAAGACCGTTAACGTCAACATCCAACCCCGGACACGCCGAAATATCGCCGATGACGCCAACAAGCCGTCTACTTCGACTCCACGTCAAGTGCTAATCCGTGCATTCTACCAAGTTCAACTACATCAACGTGAAGCTTGAAGATACAAATTCAAGCGGCACGTGCAGGCATAGCCATACAACGGTTATGCACTGCGTGGGCCGTGTGACCCCATGTATTCTGCCGTCGCTAATGACACCTTACATCCACCCGCAGCACGGTGAAGCACAAGACGAAGAGAAGAAGAAGACAGCCTCGCGGCTTAATTGGAGGTGTTCCACGTATCCACACGCGGATGTAATTAACTGGGTAGCCTTCCGAGGCCCCAGGATCCAGAACCATCACAATCATCTACAAAAGATGGCTAGCATGGCTACGGAGCGCAATCCAACAGGAACTTGTATTTTGTTGCGATAATGAAATATCAACATTCTTGTCCCCTTCTTTTGTGTGTTTTCGATAAATGCACTGGCACACCCGCAAAACCGGTGAATTTGTGTGCGTCACACGCACAGACGCAAGCGGCTTCGGTACCATTCATGAAGACATGAACAGTGTATCATTGGGTTGCTCCGCACTTTTTTCTACTAGCATTTTTGTTCCTTCTATTGGCTGAGTGCTTAAATATATTGTACTTGTAAGACTATTTGACTATGCATATCTCTGATGCAGAGGCTTTGCACTATCTAAAGATAAAATAAGTGTGGGGATCTGGGTGCGATGCATGGTAGAATTGGCATATGCGGTGTCACCGGCACAAGTGCTTGGCTGAGAAACTTCACGTCTTCTCTCTCACCGTTGATCAAATAGGCAGTTTTCAAATTCATGTCCACAGACTGTCACTTCTTAAGTTGTAATTACTATCTTGCTATGTTCAATTATCATAAATGTTCGAAATCCACAAACTATTACCACCGTGGTTGGAATTTCCTCGAATATGTGCTTGAGTTTATTCAAGACTCGAGCAAAACTGAGATTGGAGAAGAATGTGGTCCCTAGGTGTAATACACCGGCCCGATGTGTTGTGAGGCCCATGTGGCCCATGTGGTTGTGATGTGGGATTAGTCCCATATTGCTAGTTGAGAAAGAGTTGTAGTAGCATATAATGCATGTTGGAGCCAAATATAGCACCCCGGGTTAACCCATTTGGACGAAGCGAGGCCGAAAGTCCAAGTGGGTGCTATGCATGCATGGGCCAGCCCCGTAGGTGGGCTAGGCTCTAAGCGAATTTGGGCCAGGGTGTTACAGATGGTATAATGTGATAGCCCAACCCATCGAGTGAGATAAAGGCAGTGGGGAGGGGGAGCAACCGACGGTTTCTCCTAGGGAAGAAACCTAGCCGCCGCCGTCCCTGTGCTGCCCCCGTGCCATCGCCGCCCCGTGGCCATGCCGCCACGCCATCTCCGTGGCCACCCGTCGCCGTCCCCACCCCGTGGTCGCCCCACCGCTGTACCATCGCCGTACCGTGGTCGCGCCGCCGCTGTGCCATCCCCGTCCCCGCCGGTGCATCGCCATGCCGTGTCGCCTTTCCCATCTCCGTCGCCTGAGGGAGCAGCCGCCACCGCCGGAGGGAGGAGCCGCAACCGGAGTACGTCGTCGTCATCGCCCTCACCGTAGCGCCATCAGCCACCAGAGGTACCCTTGTGTTGCCTTGGCTTATGAGTGTGGGGGCTGTGGGAATAAGGAGAGGGAAGGGGAGAGGAGGAAGAGGAGATGAGTCATGGGCAGCGGTTGTTAGAGACGGTGAATAAATTAGGGTTTTGGTTTTGGTTATTGTAAGATTAGAAAGCAATTAGACGAGTTTATCTTGTTATTACCATGTCCTAGAAGATAACCATCGTGGGTTTTTGAGTATTAGGTTGGAGGGATGAGGTCTTACTAGATCGGTTTTATAAGCATCAGGTTCGGGTGGGGTTTTGATCTATTTAGGATCCGATTCATGCCACTTCATGGTTTGGTCCTATGAAAAGAATTGTGCGTCTATGTTCTAGCTTCGTTTCGAGTACAAGAACGCTTGAAACGGTCAAGCGGTTTGGGAGAAATGTCGATTTCAATAGTGTTGTCCAGAAAGTGTAATCGTAGGTTTTTATAAAGCGTTGGCTCTAGATTTTGTTAAGTGAGCTTTGGGCGAAAGAGAGATGAGAGTGGGTGCATCGAAGCTTTAGTTATTGTGCTGTTGAATGAGTATTGTATTGAGACTTAACACTTTGCTAGGTGTTGGAGTGGATCGGTGTCAATCTACACTTCGTCCGGATCCTCGCGGTTAAAGGAAAGTATATGTTAAACATTATTTGTTTGGATGAGCATGGTTGTTCTAGTTTATCTTATGAATGGATGGCTATGTCCTAGATGTATGTGGTTGTGCGTTGGCTAGCTGGTTATTATGTTGTTTATCTATAAGTGATGAAGGTGACGATAATTGTATGACAGAAGAGCATTATTGCATCATGTGCATATGAGTCAGGTCGGTGAGAAAGCTACTTTTGACTAGTCCGGCGAGGTCGGTGAGAAAGTCAAAAGTGACTAGTCCGGAGTGCTCTAAAGTCCTACTTGGTAGGCACTCCACGGGAGTGGAGCAATTGGTCCCCGCCTGAAAAGGACGGGCAAGGTGTGGCATCGACGGGTGCGCACCTAGCTATATCGGTATGAGCTCACAGCATAGACGCATGTGCATTGCATTTCATCGAATGGATGAGAAGTGATCTATTTGGAGTATTTGTACTAACAGTTGTTTATGTTCTGAGAATAAACGGTATGAATTGATGGAAGTAGTTTTGTTGCTCTTGTATTTTTACTTCCCTAGTTTATACATTTACCTTGCTGAGTATTGCTGAATAGTCACCCTTGCTTTTATTTGGTTTTTAGGTACACGTGATGTCAATCATGCATGGGATGGGAATATAGAACCTGGACTTGAGCACTCACTACCTCTCATGTTAAATTACTACATTGGTGTCATATGAGTTTTATTTAAATAGTTGTCATGTGTATAATTGAGAGTTGCAGTTATTGTCGGTTTTAATTTGGCTACTGGATGATAGAATTTGTTCTCTTGATATAAATTGCCTATCGTGGATGCCCATATAAACAAAGGAGATGGTGTCGAAATTTTATAGTTTTGGGGAGTTAGTAGCATTCTGGGTTCTCGAGGAACCAGGGTGTTACAGTTGGTATCAGAGCGGGCTTTAGGTCCGTTATGGGTGATTGGTTTATTTTAAGGTGGTTAATAAAAAAATTAACTTTATCGAGTGTAGTTAAGTTTAATAATTAAGACCTGACACACTGGTACACAATAGGGCAGGGTTGGGTTGCATTTCATTTATGCCTATAAAAGTTGATATTATTATTGATTTATGTTTTGGTGGTAATAACTATGGTTTGCCTTTTTTTTTATGAGGTTATTGTATGCCGTTTAATTAGAAAGCAAGATTGTGCTGGTGGTTCGTGATGTGGTATTGACTGTGCTGGGAATTTGTCAAGGACTTTGGGGTCCTACGGTGGTAGATTGAGATTTATTCTATCAGGACTTTTTTATCGGTGTTTGGATACTTTGCTCTAGTCTTCAAGTGATGTTTCCCAATGTTGTCTTTGACGTGTGTGGAAGTTGAAACTTTGTTGTTGTCTTTATAGTGATCAGGGATTGATATCCAAAGGCATGTGGTTATTTTGCTGAATGATTAGCTTTTTGACTCCTTTGTGATGAAGTGGTGGTAGTCATTCGCCTTACTTGTGTTGGCATACTATTGGTGCACACCGTTGACTCTTTAGGGTTGAAAGATCCTAGGTCAGTTTCCTCTCGAGTTGCTGAGTTGCCATAAAATGTACGGTGGAGTGTGACAACGACTTTCCTCTTGACTTTCGAGCTAATCCTTTATTCCTTTCGGGCCTTGACCTGTTTTCAAACCAAAATTAAAGAAGGGAGCTGAAGAGTTGTTACCCAATGGTCCAGATCATCGTCGTGCCCTATCTTATCTAGAAGTGCCCGTGTGTCTACATCAAAGTGAGGTATATATTTCCTTCCTTTATGACGTGGAAGCTTGGCCACTTGGTTTACTTTCTCTTGTATTTGGCATTTCCTCGTGATTTTTCTTTGTGCTTTTTGAGGTTTGTGTGGGTATCTTTTCGGGTGAGTTGTTGGACCGGTTGTATGGGGGTCGACCTCGAACTTTTGTTCATGCCCAAAGCAACCTTTCCATGACGATTAACCGTGCTTTTCACTCTAGTTGCATCGAAGTGATGAATCCTATGTTTCATCTTGGAAGTTCTTCACAGCGTGAGTTTGAAGTTTTTTGAATTGTATTATTTGTAATTTGGATGCACATGCTGATGGTTTCTTGGTTTGTGAGAATGATTTTTTGACTTTGCTTTCGAAATCATGTCTTAACCTTTTGAGAGGAAGGATACCGTTTTATATTTTTTCTTGAGTTGACGAGTTTGTTGGTAAGTACGAGGATTGAGAATTTATTTGTTTGATTAGAAGATATGTGGGTTGTTTTGCAATGTGTATTTAAGTTATTGTACTGAAAGAGATAGACTAGAATTCGAGGACGAATTCTTTTAAGGGGGGAAGAATGTGATAGCCCGTTGGGCCAACCTCCCCGCCCAACCCATCGAGTGAGATAAAGGCAGTGGGGAGGGGGAGCAACCGACGGTTTCTCTTGGGGAAGAAACCTAGCCGCCGCCGTCCCTGTGATGCCCCTGTGCCGTCGCCTCGCCGCTGAGCAGCCGTCGTGCCATCGCCGCCCCGTGGCCGTGCCGCCGCGCCATCCCCGTGGCCGCCCGTTGCCGTCCCCATCCCGTGGTCGCCCCGCTGCTGTGCCGTCGCCGTACCAAGGCCGCGCCGCCGCTGTGCCGTCCCCGTCCCCGCCGGTGCATCGCCATGCCGCGTCGCCTTTCCCATCGCCGTCGCCAGAGGGAGCAGCCACCGCCGCCGGAGGGAGGAGCCACAACCGGAGTACGTCGTCGTCACCGCCCTCACCGTAGCGCCGTCGGCCACCCGAGGTACCCTTGTGTTGCCTTGACTTAGGAATGTGGGTGCTGTGGGAATAAGGAGAGGGATGGGGAGAGAAGGTTTTGATCTATTTAGGATCCGATTCATGCCTTCATGGTTTGGTCCTATGAAAAGAATTGTGCGTCTATGTTCTAGCTTCGTTTCGTGTACAAGAACGCTGGAAAAGGTCAAGCGGTTTGGGAGAAACGTCGATTTCAATAGTGCTGTCCAGAAAGTGTAACCGTAGATTTTTATAATGCATTGGCCTTAGATTTTGTTAAGTGAGCTTTGGGCAAAAGAGAGATGAGAGTGGGTGCATCGGAGCTTTAGTTATTGTGCTATTGAATGAGTATTGTATTGAGACTTAACACTTTGCTAGGTGTTGGAGTGGATCGGTGTCAATCTACACTTCGTCCGGATCCTCGCGGTTAAAGGCAACTATATGTTAAACATTGTTTGTTTGGATGAGCATGGTTGTTCTATTTTTATCTTATGAATGGATGGCTATGTTCTAGATGTATGTGGTTGTGCGTTGGCTAGCTGGTTATTTTGTTGTTTATCTCTAAGTGATGAAGGTGACGATAACTGTATGACAGAAGAGCATTACTGCATCATGTTCATATGAGCCATGTCGGTGAGAAACCCACTTTTGACTAATCCGGTGAGGCCGGTGAGAAAGTCAAAAGTGACTAGTCCGGAGTGCTCTAAAGTCCTACTTGGTAGGCACTTCACGGAAGTGGAGCAATTGGTCCCCGCCTGAAAAGGACGGGCAAGGTGTGGCATCGACGGGTGCGCACCTAGCTATACCGGTATGAGCTTACAGTACAGATGCATGTGCATTGCATTTCATCGAATGGATGAGAAGTGATCTATTTGAAGTATTTGTACTAACAGTTGTTTATGTTCTGAGAATAAAGGGTATGAATTGATGGAAGTAGTTTTGTTGCTCTTGTATTTTTACTTCCCTAGTTTATACATATACTTTGCTGAGTATTGCTGAATGCTCACCCTTCCTTTTATTTGGTTTTTAGGTACAGGTGATGTCAATCATGCATGGGGATGGGAATATAGAACCTGGACTTGAGCACTCACTACCTCTCATGTTAAATTACTACATTGGTTTCATATGAGTTTTATTTAAATAGTTGTCATGTGTATAATTGAGAGTTGCAGTTATTGTAGGTTTTAATTTGGCTACTGAATGATAGAATTTGTTCTCTTGATATAAATTGCCTGTCGTGGATGCCCATATAAACAAAGGAGATGCTATCGAAATTTTATAGATTTTGGGGAGTTAGTAGCATTCTGGGTTCTCGAGGAACCGGGGTGTTACACTAGGTCCCTCTATTAGAACAATGTTCTTTTTATTTTTGTTTCTAATTGATTGACTCCTCATCTTTTCCTCACCATTGGTCACCAAGATCCATGCAAAGCTCCATACCTCTCTCACATGTTGTTTTTAGGATAAGTCTATTTTACACCGTGAACTATGTTGCTTCATCTACCTAACCCCCTAAACTACAAACTAAGTATACTACCCACGAAACCGGAAAAAGTGCAAATAACCACTAGGGAAGTTTTGAGGGTGATTTTGCCACTTGACCATCCACCTAGTTGACCATCCACCTAGGACGATTTGCTACTATTTCACAGGTGACACGGAATTGAATAAAACAAAAATCTAGCTCATTGGGCCCACATGCCATGCTCTCCCTCTCACGTTCTTCTACCTCTCTCCCCCGGCCTCTTTCTACCACTTTCAACTCCCTCCTAAGATCTGAATTTCCTCCTACACGTGCAAGGAGGCGGTTGGCGGCATATGGCCGACACACGACGAGGCGGCGGGTGGCACAAGGCCAGCGAATGGCGAGGTCGCTAGCAGCGCGGGGGTGGGCTAGCGGTGTGGCACATTTTTTTTCACCAGGTCACACTTTTTTCCATATTATTGCGATGTTTTCAAGCCTAGAGTTCAGGAATTTTTCAAATTTACTGAAAATTTTCATGAAAAGTCCAAAGTGTTAGCCTTTGATTTTATTGAAAAATGGGTTTTCTCAATTTTTAGAAATTTTTTATCCGACAGGTTGCGCTTTTTTACCATTATCGGGATGTTTTCAAGCCAAACCTAGAATTATGGAATTTTTAGATTTGTTGAAAATTTTCGTGGAAACTCCAAAAGGGGTTCGAATACCTGCTGTAACACCACTTTTACCACCAAACATTTTCTTACATTATCAGGATGTTTTCATGCCAAACCTGAGTTATGTAATTTTCTGATTTGTTGGAAATTTCAATGGAAAGTACAAAGCGGTTAGCCATTGGCTTTATCGACAATGCGAGTTTTTCTCAATTTTGTTCTAATACCTGCTTTGAAACCGCTTTATTCCACCCAGGGTTTATAAAACCGCGGCAGAGCTCCGAGCCGGCAATGGCATGGAACTGGTCAACCACGGTTAGCCGCGGTTTTTGGCGATCAACCGGCGGTTTTTCATGTTTTTGAAAAAAGGTCACAATTAGTAGACTCTCCCCATTGCAACCCCAGCTTTTCTCTCCCCTTTTTCCTCCCTCATTCGTCTCTCCTTGTTCTCTCTTTTTTTAATGAAATGATAGTGCTCATATCTGTTTGCTCAAAATACACAACTACTACCACCGAGAATTTATAAATCCATGTGTCATTAACATAACAATGGAATTTTTGGCCAAGTGCAAAATTGTTCAATGGCATTGAGAGCAAAAAACCATTACTTTAATGCTTTTGCTTTCTGGCAGTCGCGGGCACGGACAGGTGGCTGCCCTCAAGCAGCTCCCTTACTCTAAATAGCTTACGACAATAGCGAAAAATTTGAGATTGGCCATATGCACTTCTATTTTTATCAGGGTTTCCATTTTCTGCTCAAAATGTTCCGACTTTGAGTAACGCTCTTATTTTGAAGTATGAAAACCTATAGATTTAATGCTAGTGGGCGGTTGGTTTGTTCATCAACATGCTATACCTCGTGGGCACTGGGACAATCACTAGGCAGCTCTCTGCACTGTTGCTATTGATTTTGCGAAATCCCTCTTGATCTTCTTCAGCCCGACGACCACATCGCTCATGGCCATCCGCTTTTCAGGCGAGTCACTCGAGCATAGCAAGGCCAGCTCGAAAAACGGCTCGATAAAGCCATCCAGGCTGCAGCTGGAAGAAGCAGCATCCTGCAGAATATGTTCATCCACGACACTGCCAATCTCTGCTGGAAATTTCTGAAGAACCCACTGCCTAAGGCTCATTCCTCCGGCAAACATGGCATCTGTGGGTCTCTTCCCGATGAAGACTTCTAGGAGCATGATCCCGTAGCTGAATATGTCACTCTTCCGCGACGCTTTTCCCAAAGATCCATACTCTGCTCAATAAATAATCCACCAACGAAGAAAAAATTAGGAAGAATCGAACCATTGGGCAAGAGTGCAAGCATGTATTGGTAATACCTGGTGCCATGTGCCCAACTGCTCCAGGCATTGTTGCAGAGATCACAGCACTGTCATTAGCAAGAAGCATCCTTGCGATGCCAAAGTCTGACACATGGGCCGTCAAATCATCATCAAATAGCACGTTGCTAGGCTTTAGGTCACAGTGCAGGACTACTTCGTGGTGCTCGTGTGAAGATACTCCATTGCTATCGACACCTCTAGCATGATGTCAAGCCTCTTCAGGAACCCCAAGCACATTCCGGTTCCGACTTCAGGTTGGTGTAAGAGCGTCTCCAAACTACCATTGGGCATGTATTGAAGGACCAATGCTCTGAAGTCTAAATAGGAGCATGTGTTGAGTATCTTTATTAGGTTCCGGTGTCGAGCCATGCGAAGCACACGACACTCTGCATCAAAGCTTCTTGCCGCTTGCTCTGTCTGCATGTCTAGGACTTTCACTGCGATGATAGAACCATTGCTCAACTGGGCCTTGAAAACTTTTCCAAAGCTTCCGGATCCGAACATGTTAGCCTCGCTGAAGTTATCGGTGGCTCGAACGAGCTCATAGTAAGAGGCTGGCATCAGATGGTCGATCATGCCTACCACCTCGGCAGAAGATGTTGTCCATTGCTGCTTCTTAACCTTCTTTCTTATGATTGCGTATATGCAGAAAGCTACAACTCCAACTGCAATGACGATAGAAACTGGGAGCAAAAATTTCAGCTTGTGGCTGTTGGATTTGACGGGATTGCTTGGGCATGGTGAAAACCCTAAATGAGAAGCACCACATAGCCCTGTGTTCCCAACCAAGGATTGCAGGCTAATGTTTGAGAAGACGCCTCCTTCAGGTATCTGACCTTGTAGCTTATTGAAAGACACATTCAAGCTAGTGAGTTCGATGAAATTGGCCAAGAACTTTGGGATGGTGCCGGAGAGACCATGGTGGGATAAGTCCAAACTTTGCAAGCTGGATAGCTTGCCCAAAGAGTCTGGAATTGAATCTTCGAACGAATTGAGTGACAGGTTTAAGTAGGTTATCATCTGAAGCTGCTCGATCGTGTATGGGAGGCTGCCAATGAAGCGGTTGCTAGAGAGATCCATATAGTAAATTTGCTTCAAATAGTCTATATCCACCCGTAATGTACCGTTCAAGAAGTTTTGAGACAGATCTAGCCAAAGGAGGCTATCGAGATGAAATAATCTAGGTGGTATAGTTGAAGATAGCTGGTTATCAGATAACTTAAGGTATTGTAACTTAGGCCTTGTTTGTTTCAGATTAAATTAAATTAAATGAAATTTTGTTATTTTTGTATAAGCCAAATGATGTAATGTTTTGTAGTCATTCTTGTGGGGTTTTAAATAGTACTTCTTAAAGTTTGTAAAATATTTTTTTCATAATTTTTTGAACTCGTTAAGACGTATTTTGAGGGGTCACAAATTTGCTACAGCGAAACGCAACGCTACGTTAATCTGAAACAAACAAGGCCTTAGTGAAGTTGCCGATGTCCTTTGGTATGGAGCCATAGAATTTGTTCTTCTGGAGGTGAATATTTTGTAGATTCTTTAGCTTTCCAATGTTTGATGGGATACGGCCAGATAAGCTATTTCCATAGAAGTCAAGATACCGGAGATTTTCCATCCTGGAGATGGAGTCTGGGATCGTTCCATGGAGTTGATTTTCTAAAAGATCTAGCGTACCGAGTCCTGTCAAATTTGTGAAGGCATCAGGGAGTTCACCAACTAAATTGTTTCCATTTGCAAGAAAAGTTTGCAACTGATTCGACAGGTTCCCAACAGAGTCAGGTAGGCTCCCTGTGAAATGGTTCCTCGAGATGTCAAAGTACCAAAGTTGTCTACAATTCGGAAGGATAGGCAAGAAGCCGAGATTGTTGGAATTGTTGCTCAAACCCGGACACACGCAAAGGCAACTAGAACACAGAGTGATGTTTTGGTACTGCGATGAAGCTGCAGCATTTTCAGATTGTTTCACTTCCTTTTATTTGCAAGACGGTTACAAACAGAAAACCCCACGCATGAGCGATCTTCACGACGCGCCTCAGCCGCGTCCATCCCCACGACCCGCGCGACGTGCATCTGCCCATGCGCACACGACTCAGTCCGCTGCGAGCTATTCTCGCTACGGCTAACAACAGTCATGCATGAGACCTGTTAGACAACCACGCTAC
>SPJY01019473.1:0-16240 GCA_005191435.1 Raddia distichophylla
AATTCTATCCCCGACACAATGATATGATAGAAAATACAATGTTAATGGGTCTAGATGCTAAAATTCCATACCACTCCATGTTTCTCTTCCGATTTAGCAAAAGTGATGACTACCGATGGATCTCGTTGTCATCTGCAACCACACCTATAATCTCAAACTACACAGAGGCGTGGATTCGAAAGATCAAAACCAAGAGATAATCGTGCTAGATTATGGCCCCGTTCTTTTCAGCTTAACAGTTTAACGGCTTAACAGCTTAACGACTTATCTACGTTTTAAAAAAAAACATATGCTTTTAGTTTTTGGAGTCCGTTTTTTCGCTAATTTGAAGATAGGCCCTAACACTTTAAAAAGCAAGTCAAATGAATTGGATCCGAATTTTAAGGCTATCTCAAGAAGCTCTCGAAGTTCAATCATTTCAGCCGTTCAGCTGTTTAGCCGTTTAGATCAGCTCAAAAGAACAGGGCCTAAATACCGATAATCGTGGTTGTTGGGTTGAGGAACATCGTCACCATGATAAGTAGTTTGGGTTGATGTTTACGACCTACAATTCGCAATGCATTAGGAGAGATGCTAGGAAGGCGCTCTGGGCAATGAGAACCCATGAATGAAAAAGAGTTCGAAACAAATAATCTTGTCTTTACATGGCATCGGAATCTGCTCGCTCCTATGCAGCCTCCAACACCCGGTGTCAATCTCACCAAGAAGCTCTATCACCACACACCCCGAGCTGCTAACGATAACAAAAAAACATATAGGCGTAGGAACAGGTAGAAATATTATTGTTGCGACGCAGCGGTAATTTCTTGGAGGAGTTGTTCGGAAAAGTTGGTTAGGCCAGTTAACTGGATGATTCAAGCCCGATTCGGACAACTCGTGCCCGTTTGGCCAAAAGGCTAGATTGCCCGCACAAGCGTTGTACTGCACGAGCACGGCAACATCTTATGCTGTTAGAGCGAAAATCCCCTTTCGGTGTTCTTACCTAAAGAGTAAGGCCTTATCAGCTATTTTTTCACTTGAGCCTCAAGGGCTAGCTGTCGCCTGTCGGGGATTAGTTTATGCCTTTCCCGGGTAGCATCACAAGCATGCCATGCGAGTTGAGCCATACACATGAGACCTACGGGCCTCATACGCCGAACTTTTCTTCCTTGGGTATCCCCTCTAGGTAAACCTGCCTGTCCTAGGCATCAATGTCTGGGTTATGGGCATGCCTAGAGGATTAACAGTCATGACAATGGCTCCCGCGGTGCGACATTCTAATAAAATTACTAGGTGTCCCATGTTTTATTTAAAAAGAAAAATAAATTTAATATTTATTTATTATAATTCTTAGACAGAAAGCCCTAAAATTTCAAACAATTAATTCTCCTATAAAAATATATTTTATTGACATTTATATTACAATTTGGATTTACAAAAATACAAAGATTTCGATTTCAATTCCTCTCTCTCCTCTCTCTTCTCCTCTTTATTTGCCGACCCTGACTTTCCACGACCGAGCCCAAGCTTGTGTCCCAATCAAAGTCCTAGCATCGTCCAAGCTAGATTCCTCTCCTCTCCTTGCCCAAAACCCGAAAGACTCGGCCCTTCCTTGCAGCTTGACGGAGCCATGTCCGTCCTTGGCCGACCATTGTCTAACAATCGGGACCCTAATTTCGGCTGACCTCCATCGAAACCCTAGCCGGTCAAACTTCCGTCTCTCCCAACCGAGACAAGCACATGGTCTGATCTCTGTCCTTATACCTAGGTCGGTCACAAGCAAAACACTTCACTCTGTTCTCTCTACCTTTTCCCTTTATCTCCGTCGACGGAAACCCTAATCCCCATCCGACCTCCCTTATAAGATGGGTCGGTAGAATTCTCTTCCTTTCTCAGCTGAGACGTTCCTCACTGGCCTCCCTATTTAAACCAGCAATAATCTTTTCACATTGTCCCATGACCATCAAGCCCAAACCCTAGGCGTCGGTGCCCGAGCTCGTCGCCATCTACACATTCACCACCACCGGCCAAGACACCGTCGTCGCACCGCCCTTGCCGAGGTAGCCGTCGTCGGAACTCATTGCCACCTTGCAGTCGCAAGCCGTCGCCACCTGTGCCTATTGCATGTCGAAGCTCAAGACACCACCCTGCTCGCGCCGCTGTCAGCAGAGGAGGAGACTCCTCGTCCGAGTTTCCAAGAGCAACCAAGTTCATCGGCTATCCCGGAAATCCCAAACTGGGCTCTATCTGTAGGCACAAACAATCCAAACAGACTCTATTATATCTCCAAGCTCAACCCACTTTAGCCCTCTATAAATACTAGACTACCCATCCATGAATCCCTCATCCAAATCCATTGCAGCCGAATCCCCAAAAGCGATCTGGAAAACCCTAAGCCATATTACAACCATCCCAGCCGCCGTCACCTGGTGCACTGCCCTCTGCCATGCGTTGAATAGCCGGTGCAGCCTCTGAACTGGGCTGCCACGCCTCTTTCCACCGAGTCACCCCCAATCCCGGGGCCACCCCTGGCCTACGCCTTGCCTTGCCGCCGCCTTGCCTCGCCGCCCATCTCCGCCTCCACGCGCGGTTAGCCTTTGCACCGCCTACCATCCCCGCCTCCATGCCACCCTCGCCGCGCCACTGCTGCTAGAGTCGCCCCTTACTGGAGAGTTGCGCCGCCGCACAGGCCAAAGCCGCGCCGCCGCCGCTTCTACCTTTCCGCTCCTCGGGCCGCGCCACCGAATAACCCTGCTACGCCACTGCTGCCATCACTGTTGGATCCGTGCCGCCTCTCCTGGCCACCACATTGGAAGCCGCTGTTAACGGTCCTTATTTGCAACATTCTGTATACTTTTGACCGTCAACATATCCGCAAAATAAATGAATTCAAGCTACATTTATCATAACATTAATGAGTTACACGAGTTTTGGTGTAGTCACATGTTTTGAAGGCATGTGCCCAAAATACACAAAAAAATGACGGTTTATCGAGTGTACGCAAATTGGGAATAAGATGGTGTTTAAATTAAAAATATTTTAAAAATCTTAAAATGCCAAATTATACTGCACCATGATGAAGAGCTCGTCGAGACGATCAAAAAACATATATTATTTGCTATATTTGGAGCTCGGATGAGGGAGAAATGAGTTTCGGAAGATTGCGAGCCAGGCTGGGACCTGGCCGGCCAACACACACCTGGTCGGCCAGCCCCACTTTGGTTCCAATTTGCCTTGGTCTTTCTCCCGTATACCAAGAAACACACCAAGAGGCCTTCCTTACCATTCATGCAAGTCATTTTTTATAATAAAGACGAGATTGGATTGAGGAGGATTCATGGACCCACCTAGATGGCGGTTTTATCGGCTCGAACTACCGAAAACGACGTGGGGAGGCAATCTAGACCGTCCATGGAGCATCCCAGTGAAGAAGAGGGCCTCGATCGACCGAAGCCAGGCCGGCCGACCCCTTTTTTGGCACCTCGGGTTCTCCTTCGACTCACATCAAGCCTACACGTGTCCCACTATGTGGCAATGCCTCACTTTGCTGTGGTGCACTATAAATAGCGGGGCATTCCTTCAGTTGCAACCGACGGAGAAGTGCGGGAAAGAAGAAAGCATCGCTATGCTGTCCAAATAGAAATGTAGAAGTAAGGAGAGAGGAGAACTGAGTGCTAGGGAGAAGTCAGCGTGTCGGCTCTCTTCCACTTTGCACTCCGAAGCTGAACTTGGGTGTGAGTTCTGCTTCGCTCTACTATTCGGTAACACTTAATCCTACCCCTTTAATTATAAAGCAAAGTTACTTCATATACATTGTTTCTCTGTTGGTATTAGGCTCGTGCTAGATCATAAGTGCTAAATCTCTGTGCTTGGGTGTCATAATAGATATTAGTGCCAGGTTTAGTGGGAGTGCATATCGAGTGACGACTTGGTACATAGTCCGGCTAGATATAGGCATGGTGCCTAGATTAGTTAGTACCCGATAGACACCTGATTCAACGGCTGTGTGGTAGGTAGTAGGTGGTGACAACCCTGCTATCCGTCTTGAACTTTGTGAAATCCGCCCGTTAGTCTCAGCCCAGTCGAGCCCAATTGGGGGTGACCATAACCATACGGTGTTCTTAACTGATAGCGGGGGTAGCGAATCGGCCGAGCTCCGATACAGAGTAGCTTTTGTGTTGGGTGATTTTGTATCTTTTGATAAGTGAAGCCTATAGAACCCCTCGACCCAAATTATCTTATCCCATTTCCGTCATTACCACCATCATCCATCGGTCAAGTTAGATTCTAGACTAGAACACTTCTCGTTTTTCGTGGGAAATCGATATCTTGCAATACTTCTCGGTGAAAGCTACTGTGATATTCTTGCGTTTACGGATTAATTCTAAGAGGCATAAGAATCGCCAACAAGCTTTCTGACACCATTGCCGGGGAATGGTAGCTGTTTTAGTTTCGAATCCTTCTTATCCACGTACAGGCACACACACCACATGGACACCACTCCTATCTATCAGTTTTTGGATCTAAAGGGCAAGTCTCTGGAGTCTCCACCATCCTCACAACCTATGGATACGCTTGGCTATGAATTCTGTCCTGGCCACATAGCCATGATTTGGGAAAAACCATTTGTCGGGATCAAGAATTGAAAATACATACCACCACTTACGAGATTTTGTGCAAATCTGTTCTGCCATCTCTATTTTGGGCTTGTCCCTCGAGACCTTGAAATGTAAGCTCTTTCCAAATCACTTCAAATTAATTTTGCTATTATTCTTTTGATCTATTTTACCTACTATATTTATTTCATATTTTTATGGATTTTCTATGTTGCTGTTAATTTATTCATGTCTCTATTTGCGTGTAGATCGTACCGGTATTTTTACCAGTGTCGTGAAGGCCGCCAGATTCTCAGAAGATTGTTTTTTTTTGAAAAGTCTCAGAAGATTGTTGAGACTAAGGCTCGAGTCAGAACCTCGGAGGCCCTGTTTACTGTCCCGGCAATAAGCATGTCGACAATGATGACCGACAATTACATCTGCTGGGGAGGGGAGCGTACCTTCTTAGGTGGTGCATCCATCTTCTCCACTGACATCACAGGTGACAACCTCGCCAGTAACAGCGCCGCCGCCTTCACCTCTCCTGACGCCCCATCTCACGAATCTGGTGGACCGACCGCCGCCACCGCTAACAACGGCACCGCCGACTTCGCCTCTCACGTCGCCGCCACCACTGGATCCGGGTGGGCCACTCTGTTTGGTATCCTCCCTTCACGAGGAACGCCGACATTGCCTCCCTTTTCGACTCTCCCTGCCGCCACTGGCACTGCCGACGATACTGTCCACCCTAGACCCATGGATAGGCGCGACGGGCGCTATCGCCGCTGGTTCCGGTGCCGACGCCGGCCGGCACTGCCTCTTCCACCATCGGCCCCCAAGGGCTGAGCACGGGATGGAGAGGGTTGTGCTCTGGTGGAGGTGGAGTGGGCTTTGCCCACTTCTCAGGTGCCCATTGTGGCCTTTCTAGCCATGGTGGGCCACTGGATGCCACTTCGGCCATGGTGGGCTAGACCTGATCAAAGGCCGGGCCGGGCTTCGGGCCGGGCTTGGAAAAGCCCAGTTTGGTGATACCAAGCCCGAGCCCGCCCGGCTCGGTGCATCAGGCTCAAAAACCGGGCCCAAGCCGGCCCGAAGCCCGAAAACCTAGCCCGAAGCCCGATGGCCTGGCCACGGCTTAAATCGCAAAAAACCGGGCCCGACAGCCGGACTCCGGATTGAGGCCCGAGCCCGGCCAGATGCACCGGTCGGCCCGGGCTTCCCGTGATCAGGTCTATGGTGGGCCGACCGGAGCTGACTAGGCCATTCAGCTATGGCAAACCGTTAGCAAGCCACTCTGGCCATGGTGGGCCATTGATCTTCACAAGAGATAATGGCTCTCTGGTCGCCATTCCATCCATCGACGTTGGACACACCACTGCCCCTAGGGTTGGTCTTCTCGCTGACGATCCTGAGACGGTTGCTGCTCTTGATGTGCAAGCAGTCGGCATTACGAGCGTGGTGTCGCTCGTCCCTGTGGTTCTCGACCTCAACAACCCTAATTATCACCGGTGGCGATGTCTCTTCCTCGGCGGACCACGTCCTCTCTCCGGACGGCAACTTCTTCGCATCACGCCCGATCTTCTGCAGGTGGTTATGACCGCCAATGACACGGCTCGTGGCGTGTGGGCCAGTCTTGAGGATCAGTTCCTCGGGAACCAGGTGACATGCATCCTCTACGACGGGGCGCAGTTCTACATGCTCTCTCAGGGGGACCTCTCCATCAACGACTATTGCCGCCATCTCCGAAGCCTCGCGGACAACCTTGAGGACCTGGGTCAGCCTGTCAATGACCGCACTCAGGTCCTCAGCATGCTTCGTGGGTTGAACGAAAAATTTTCAGTCTAGAAGCAAATCATTGAGAACAAGGCGCCTCTTCCAAACTTTGGTAATGCCCACTCTCAACTGCTTCTCTACGAGCTCCAGTTCAAATACATTTCCGTTGCTCCCTCCACCGCCCTTGTGGCCACCGCTCCCCGTCCACCTTCCCGGTGGCTCCTCGGGCGGGAACAACCACAAGGGCATGAATAAGGGGAAGAATAGAGGCAAGGGCGTTGGAAGTGGAGGCAGCGGTGGTGGCAGCAACTTCAGTAGTGGGACCAAGCGCCCATGGAGGAGGCAATAAGTAGCCTCACGCAACAACTAGCCGTTAGACTTAGTCAGATATCAGATAGTCCGAAATGACATCGGATAGTCCGATATGAAAGTGAGAGAAAATTGGAGTAACGGCCATTTTTTAGGTTCTGAAATGATTCTACAGATGTTCAAACCAAATACAACACCAAAAGATCAAAATCATATCGGATAGTCCAATATTTTTTAGTTCCGCAAGACAGAGAGGGGTGGATCGGACCTAACATCGGATAGTCCGATTCACATTGGAACATTCCGATACTCCGATATTTTTGGAGATAGAGACAGAGAGGGGTGGATCGGACCAAGAATCGGATACTCTGATATATCGGATAATCCGATATAAATATCGGATAGTCCGATACACATCACACAGCCAATGACGGAAAAGGATGTAACTTTTGACTCCGAACTCCGATTTTGGTCATCTTGGGCTCTACGGAAAGCTAAGAACAAGGGCTAAACAACCCATATGGTCTCATGACCCAAATCCCAAAAAATATAAGCAGCAACCACAAAGGAAGCCACTATTAACCTAAAACTCTCACTTTCCGACACCACCAAACACTCCTCTCGCTCGATCTCTCTCAAAAATTGATCACTTGAGCACCTGAGACATATCTAAGCCATTCAACGTTGCATCCCTCTTAATAGTACAACAGTTCTTAGACTCAACTTATAAATAAAAACATTAAAAGCTTTAGGATAAATCACTTGTCGTCTTCTTTCTTCATTTTGAGGTTCAACGACACTGGAAGTATTGAGTACCCTTGATGCATTATGGATAATAACCTTTACCAAATTATTGATAACGCATTCGTCTTGTCAACTTTAACTTGATTCACCTCATAAGACTTTTGTTCCATTCGACTTTGACTCGATCATCCTCCTTGACGATCATTCTGCCAAATCGACCTTAACTTAGTACGTAACTCTTGGCGACATCGTCGTCTTGTTGACCTTGACTTAACCGTCATCCTTTAACGTACCTTATTCATCACACAAACTCATATGACCTAATTTTTTTCAAATCACTCGTGAAATACATTAGTACAAAACTCAATAAATATGGATTAATTTAATATTCATGAGCGATTAAGTGTTCAAGTGTTTCACGTAAAGAAGCACAACACAAGTGGAAACACTTGAAACAAGAAAGGTCTCTACTAAGTGCATCATGATAAATATGTGTTTGATCTATATACGCGAGAGAGATGGTTTAATAATCACAACTTCACTTAATGATGCAAATGGAAATATATTCATGACTTAAACATGTGCAAATTTATATTTGAAGCAAGAGAGAAGTTGTGAACCAATCTAGATTAAACTTCACTAAACTAAGTACATGTGAGAATATTCATAAAAAACTTGCATGCACAAAGCCATTTAAACACAATGAGGTTTATATAATGCACCAACTAAGATGATCACTAATACATGGCATATAATATAAAAGATCTCGTAGAGTAAGTAACATGTTCATAATATATTTATACTCAAATAAATACATCATGATATGACAAGCATAAATCTAATAAACCAATCACATGTGCATACATAAAAGAGTTGCATATCTCAATTAGCAATCCATCTTATTTGTATAAATGAGACTATGGAAGATAAACAATTAAGTGTGTTAGTCTCATTGAAATGATTAGTATAAGACATATCTTTTAAAATGAATAGCTTGTTCACTTGACATATATGATTTTCCTCTAAATATGATGAGACTAAGACAATCTTGATAATAAACATATTAGTCTCGTAACAATAAGCTTATTTAAGGTGTGACAATAAATAAACATTAAACCAAGCATTGTCATTGAATGTGTTTGTCATTAACCACCAAAATCACACAAGGTCAGTTGCACTTACAGGCGTCTTACCGCAGTGGGTACCGGCAGGGCCGGCGAAACCAAAAGAAAGGACAGGCGACCTGGTAGGCATAGTAGGCTGGAAAGGCCTTGTACCGTATCTCCTTCAGGTTGAGACAAGGCATGTGGGGAATGTGTACACACTATCATGATAGCCGTGTCCATGGTTAAGGATGGGGCGAGAGGATTTCACATGCAGTCCCACCATTTTATAATTATGCTTCACTAGTGTAGGCTGGGATTGACCCGGTGTGACGCACCTTCTTTTGATGATTGTTGGTAACATCCTAACCTCATGCTTTTACTTAAATATAATTTGCCAACCAAAATCTGATTAGTAAAATATTTTTTTGTGTTTTTTTTAAAGTAACCATTCCCCTTCCTCCGTCTTTGCATACATTGTTAAGAATTGCTTCATGGTTAACCGCGTACTCATTATATCTATCGCTTATTAGGCTCGTACATAGGACAATTTTGACGCATATTTCCCTCATCTTGTACTTGCTTTCACCATAAAAGAATACACTCGAAGTAGGGTTGCTATCCCTATGCACAGGAGGTCAGAACCAGGATAAACACAATCCTTTTCTTTCGCATTTTACACTGAGAAACTGTCATGCCATGAATTGACACTAATACCCTAGGTTATCGTTGTCGCTTATTCAATGCCAGTTTAAGAATCGATAGTATAACCAATTTCGAGTGACGGTCGTTCTATGATAGGCCCTTTATTGTTGGCTTCATTGTTGCCGTAAAAAAGGGACTCTTCCCTCGCAATCCAAACGCAGTTAGCAACTGGAGCGATTACCCATCATTCCATCCATAGTTTGTTATGTCAGGAACACCTCTTATTTGGTCTGACAGCAAAACGAGTGCAGTTAATCCATGCATAATTTCTGAAGGTAGCATTGATGCTATTATCAAACATATCTTAGGTATTTCACCATTCGAGCTCTTTCTTATGGTTCATATCGGAAGTTATGGTGAACAATGTTTATATATTACTCGGTATGTTTTTAATGTCGGTCCGTGCATTCGCACGAGCAGCCATCTGTCAAGGGACGCCATCATCATCGTCATCAACTTTTATTTACATTTACTACCTTCGGTCATAAAAAACAAGTCTTTGTTGACTTTCGAACACGTCTTTGACCATGTCTTTTTCAAAAATTAAGTGCAAACATGTGTAAATATAAATTATACTTAAAATACCTTTAATGATAAAACAAATCACAACAAAATAAATTATAACTTAATAGTTTTTTGAATGAGACGGATGGTCAAAGACGTCTCCAAAAGTCAACAACGACTTG
This sequence comes from Raddia distichophylla, assembly GCA_005191435.1. Lineage (NCBI taxonomy): Eukaryota > Viridiplantae > Streptophyta > Magnoliopsida > Poales > Poaceae > Raddia > Raddia distichophylla. Next base: position 9,895 of record SPJY01019473.1, read on the forward strand.
TTTTTATGAGCGGAGGGAGTACATGTGGAAAGAGAAGCTTTTTTCTCCGTGCTTGCGCGAGCGATTGGTTGGTCCGTCTCGAGCCACTGCCTGCCACGTCGTTCAAAGTCTGCGGCCACATATTCACACACACGTGTGTGTGCGCGAATCTGGGGAGGATCTCGATAGAACTCGGGGTAGTCTATGGTGGCCGGACGGCGTGGTCAGTGCGGTGGCAATCAAGGGGGTCATTGGCGAGGGAGCTCCAATGGTTGCTGAGGTTTGGTGATGACGACACAAGTTAGACGACGCAATGGGGTCATTTGGGTGTTGGGACCGAGACCGAAGAAGGGCCGAGGTAGCCGAGTGTCAGTTCGCCGCAGATGGAAAAGGAGAAGGAGACGGCGTCGGGAAGGCTCCGGTAGGTGGAGGAGAGGAGGGAGTGGATACGGAGGGGGTCTTGGGCTTTGGAGGATCGTTGAGGCCCTATTTATAGATCGGACATGATAATGTCGTGCACGTTTGGCGCAGCCATGGCGGCGCTGCGGCGAGCAATTGGTAGCGCGACGCGAGGGGATGCCAATGCCGAGGTGAAGGATAGGGATACCACGGCGGAGGGCTATCCACTAGGTGTAGAATCATGACGGGAGAGCTCGGGAATGGAGCCAAGGAGGGATTTCGGTGGGCAGCAACGGAAATACGATAGCGCCGGCGGTTTCAGGTGGTGGCGGTGATGTTCCACGGTTGACGACGATGGAGACATCCATTGGATCAAGGCTGAGTTAAGTCCGATCTTTCGGATCTCTCTAATCGAACTGGTAAGCTGTTTAAGGTGACGTGGCTATCATCGGAACGTCAGATTGGGTGGTTTTGATAGGGATCGTCTATTGCCACTTAAATGCACCAGGGAAGGTTGACGCAAAAGGCGGATTCTAGAAAGAGAAGGCGCACTGTACGGAAAAATCCTAAAATGGAAAGAACCGAAATGAATCTAGAGAAAATTGTAGAGAGCTCAGAAAAAAAAATATGAACTTGGTCTCTAAAAATCTAGAAAAATGAGAACCTAAATATGGAATAAAACTTGATATTTTATGGGGTAAATGTTTTTGGATAAATGGAGAAGGGTTTTTCCTTGAATGGATAAAATAGGAGTTTGATTAGGAAAATGCTCTGAAAATTACGGAAGGTTTTATAGGGGCTTAAAAATGTTTTTTGCAAAAAACAATATGCTAGAATTTGGGTAAATTTTGGCTACGTGACACATGTCAAGCTAAAAGAAAAGATTAATAGCGGCTACGATAAAAATAAAAAACGCATAAATTTTAAATATAAATAATATGAATAAGGGTTTATGTAAAAATAAAGGATTAAGACAAGTTTAATCCGCAAACAATCCAGAAAACGTGTGGAAAACCATACTCATTGAGTAGTATTTCGAAGTACCTATGTTATGCATATTTTATTCCGTGTATATAAATACAAATCATATCTCCATGCCTCGTACATAATCTCCAAAATATATAAACTGATAATCTAGTTAGCCAGCATATGGTAACAAAATGAAGAAAGATGCATACATGAGGTAAAGCCGGCAAATTACTCTTAATATCTAGCTACTAGCTAGCTTGATTATTAATGTCGACCCAATGAAAAATAAGCAAGAAAAATGGCTCTCAACTCTCATGCACGCACGACGCCAGGAATGAATCAAAATCAACGTAGTATACATAGATGCAGGACACGGTGCATCATCGATGGTGTTCAGTCGTGGCGGAGGTCAGGACGGCGGTGTCGCCGGTGCTGGCGTCGAGCCAGTTGGTGCCGCCGACCACCGGCATCTCCCTCATGGCGCTCGCCGCCGGGTTGGGCCCGACGATGGCTACGCTGCTACCGTTGTGGTCGCCGGCGACGAAGACGAAGCTCTTCGCCATGAGCAGCGACAGGCTACCCCTCCCGACGGCGACGTAGATGCCCTGGGCGGCCCACCAGCCGCGACGCCGTCCGGCTGGGCCCCTCCGTCAGCGGGTCGTCGATGACGAACACAGAGCCGAACCCGGTGGCGGAGGCGTTCGATGACGCCGCCGCCTGCACCACCGTCGAGTTCGGGCCGCTCACCACGTCGTGCCAGTACACCCGCCGACGCCGCCACGACCAGCACCAGGAGCGCCGCCATGCTCGCCACTGCCGAGGTGCCAATGAATGACCAGCTCAGCTGGCTAACTATGAAGCTCTGAATGTTATCCATCGCATGTGGAATGATGAGATATATTTACTGCACCTCGTTTTGCATTCAGACCAAATAAGAGGTGTTCCTGAGCCCTGACATAACAAACCATGGATGGAAATATGGAATGATGGGTAATCACTCCGGTTGCTAACTGCGTTTGGACTGTGAGGGCAAAGTCCCCGGTTTACGGTAGCAAGGAAACCAACAATAAACTCAAATTAAAACTTCATACAAATATTTATAAATAAAATAATAAAGATAAGGATGTTCATGTGGCAAAACGTCTATTGCAATTAATATATGGGATATTAATGGATATTAAGCAATTTTGTTGGTGCCTCTACCCTTCACTTCCCTAATTTATGCAGGAATTCTTGCTTTGTATGTTGCTGAAATCAACCAACATTTCAATACATTGCTGGTGTCTTTAGCAAGTGCAATACTGCTAATATGGTAATTAAAGTGTGCTAACCCATGATGAACAACCCTAAACCATAAGGCCACTTTACAAAACAGACGGTGAATGCATTTAGTAGATAGCTTACATATTTAGCGAAGTCTGAAGTTTTATGATTACAAAAGTTGTACAGGGAACCACCAATATGCACAACAGTTTAATAAGACATATCTATATTTTTGTCACATCTGAAAAGAAAACAGAGCAAAGGTTGGAGAAATTAAGACAGTATTAACAACACAACCTGGCATACCATGAATTCACCAATAACAAACTGCAAAAAAAAAAATTGCTTTTGAAAATTGCAGATAGCAGTACGGCAGTACCCAAAAAAGGTTCCAGATGGCAGCGTGACTAATTTTCTCTCTTGTTGCCTCACCATATTCTTCCCTACTTTGAGTAGTTCTCATTTCACATGAATTAGGGAGAAATTACATAATAGGTTTTTTCATTAGAGGTACAAATGACAGCATGACTAACCTATCTATTTTTCAGTCTATTGACATTAAGATTTCAATCAGCCAACCTAAAATTAGACTTTGGAACCTACCATTCTTTCAAGATGTCACCCTGAGGTAGGTGAACCTGCTGGTGTTCATCTGCATGCAGAAAACGCATAGATGCTACGCCTTTTTTTTAATCTTTTTGTGAAATCTTGCAAACTGAATTCATAAATCAAGAGGACACAAAACCTGCAAGATACTCTAGGGAAAGAGCATTCTAGTACATGACACACAGATAGGAAGAGAGCAACATGCAATTGAGGAGGGTATCAATCCTCAGCATTGTACCATGTAAGAGTAAGTGATAGGAAGCCCAGTACCAAGGACTCAACTGAGCTCCCTAGTATTAAAACAACATAGTTGAATAATGAATAGAGCGTGTCGGGTGCATGGAAAAATTGCCTACCTAAAATAGGTTGGAGGCCACACGATGAAGGCATTAGTAATACACAAGTTGAAGGAAAATCTCGCACTCCCGCTCTGTTCCCAAAAGGTGCACTGTACAAGACCAGGGCATGCCAGCTAGCAGCTATCAATAAATCTTACCGTTTTGTGTATAAAAAGACAACAGAAGAATTCATGTCCATTTCTAAAAATAGGCTCAGTTGTTATTTCTTTGGATATGCAAGAAACATGCTCCTCCAAATTATGAATGAAGAAAATGTTTGCACCTGCTGTTATAAACTCCGAAAGCATTGCTAGTCATTCTCGAAGGAAATGCATAAGGATTAATGGTGACATCTCGCCTCAAGCCAGTGTTTGCAAAGAACAGGATGTCAATGACAGACCACAGCTGTGAAGAAATTTTCGTTTGCTCGTATAACTTCGTATAATGTATGCTATACGAAGTTATTACGCCTCTACCCTTCACTCCCCTAATTTATGCAGGAATTCTTGCTTTGTGTGTTGCTGAAATCAACCAACATTTCAATACATTGCTGGTGTCTTTAGCAAGTGCAATACTGCTAATATGGTAATTAAAGTGTGCTAACCCATGATGAACAACCCTAAACCATAAGGCCACTTTACAAAACAGACGGTGAATGCATTTAGTAGATAGCTTACATATTTAGCGAAGTCTGAAGTTTTATGATTGGCGCGCTGTATCCGAGGAGCCAGAGCTGCGTCGGCGGCGCCGAGGGGAGGAGGTCTCACTGCCACAGGAAGGTGGCGGCCATGGGCTGAGCTTCCGGCGACCGCAGTTGCTGCCGCCGCCGCTCCTTCTCGTGTTTGATTGTTTGATCGTGTCACTATCTTCTGTGGTCTGGTCTGGTCTGGTCCCTTCAAATCTTTGGGATTTTGCGCTTGTAAATATACGATTTTTGGATCCACGAATACTACCTTGAGTTGTTTTCATGTTGAGTTGGGCGGAGGTTAGGTAACACAGTGGCTTTCTGCGATTGTTAGCGAAACAGTGAACTCCTTCCGTCCTTCGTGATCTAGGATCTAGTGTTCGTTAATTTTGCTTACATCGAAAACATCAGAATGATTAGCGTACAGAGTTTTGCAAATGAAGCGAATGCCGTCGCCAGTAGCCGTCTCTTATTGGATCGGCGTTCACTGGACTTCTCGTCCATCACAGAATTAACACAGTGGACTTCACGTCCATCACTGCCTTCACTGGACCGGCGTTCATCTCATTGGATCTCTCTCTCTCTCTCCGTAATAACTTCGTATAGCATACACATTCTTCGGACCAGTATGTCCATGGCCTCGCCCGTCCTCCTCTCGGCGCAGAGGCCACTTAGTAGCTGAGTGAAGGTGATGGCCTGCACCCTGCATCCAGATTTAATGACGAGGCCGAATGCGGCGAAGCCGAGGTCCAAGCGGCCGGCGCTGCAGCAAGAGCGGACGAGGATGCCGTAGGTGCATATGTCCGGAGCCACCTTGCTGCGGCCTGCTCGAGCGACGCGGTTGAAGAGGGAGACGGCGAGCGCGGGGGCATCCCGGACGACGGCGGTGAGGAGGCAGTTGACGGCGCGAACCGAGGCGCGGTCTTCCTGCTGGAGCAATCCGTCGAACAGGCGGAGCGCGTCGTGGGCGCCGAGGTCTCCCGAGCGATACCGATCCTGGATAACGCGGTCCAGGCGGTAGCCGCCGGCGACGGGGCCGGCGCGCGAGCGGAGGAGGGGGCGGCGGGACATGGCCGGATCGGAGGAAGAGGAGATCCGATGAGGGTGGAGTGGAGGTCGGCTGAGGCCTGAGTTTTCTCTCTTCCTGCAATTTTTTCACTGTTTGCCAAAAAAAAAATAGAAATTCCAAAAATACCCCTCGGCGCCGCAGGGGAGTGCGCCACGGCCCATGTAAGCGCCAATGCCGAATGCCGACAGCCCTTGGAGCTAGGTGCCACGGCCCACGGCGCCATGTCCTAGGCACCACGGCCCACAGTGCCTTTGGACCTAGGCGTCACGACCCACGACGCCATGTTACATAAATATGTTTATTAAAAAAAATCCGCACGCGCCATATTTTTATTAAATATGGGTTTAGAAATATTAAATGGAAATTATGAAATCGAAATAATTAGAGATTAAATATAATAATTTTTATATGGGTTTACAAATAAGTTGGGATAGAAAAATGTATTTGAACGTGTAACTAGAAATTAAGTTTCAGTCGTACCTTTTTCCCGAATATGTATTGAACGTTCAATTACAACCCAATCATACATTGCAGGCTGGGGACGAAGGGATTTAGTGGATTCATCAACGTAGATAGTGTGTACAACATGTGTATTTACGTTGACAAACCCACTGAGTCCCTTGTCCGCAGGTGGACATCGAACTTGGATAGCAATGTGTATCGCTAGGATGCATTGCAGGCTGGGGACGAAGGGAATTAGCGGGTTCATCAATGTAGATAGTGTTTATAACAGGCGTATCAACATTGACAAACCCGCTGATCCCCTTGTCCGCGGGTAGACCATGGAACTTTGGAAAGTTGGTAGCTTCTCCTTGCTAGGATGTGGTATTTATAGACTCCGTTGGAGTGAAAGGCGCTCTGGCCGAGAGCCCCATTATGTCAATTATGAAATGTACAGTATTGCATGAATGCTTTACGCCAGAGGGTTGTCGCCTCCCTCTGCCAAAGGCATGCATGCGTCCATCGACGGAGAGAGAATGGAAAAGTTTGGATGGAAAGACGCTCTAGGTGAGGGCGCCTGCTGGGTCAGGTCACTAT
>SPJY01019473.1:16299-53001 GCA_005191435.1 Raddia distichophylla
CGTCCACCGACGGAGAGAGAATGGGAAAGTTTCGATGGAAAGACGCTCTAGGTGAGGGCGCATGCTGGGTCAGGTCACTATTATCACTGTGCATGAATAGTAACATCAATGTCAGTTGCAGTGCCCACCGACAGAGAGAGACGGGGGTGGTCTGCAAAGGCGCTCTCGGTGATGGCGCCATGGGCGCTATCTCCAATGGTGCAGGGTAAAGTTACTATAAGGACTGTGGATGTAGTGTCTTCTATCTGTCACCTGCAGTGCCCACCGACAGAGAGAGAATGGCCCCGACATCGGAAGGCGCTCTAGCGGATGGCGCCATTGCCACTACTTTTGATGGTGCATGGTGAAGTTACTATAAGGATTGTGGCTGTAGGGTCTTGTCTCCGTCAGCTGCAGTGCCCACCGACAGAGAGAGAAAGGGGTGACATCGAAAGGCGCTCTCCGTGATGGCGGCATTGGCACGAGTCTTGAAGGTGCAGCATGCAATGTGTTGATTATATCGGAGGTGGTGCAGAAAAGTATAGCAGGCTCAGAGTTAGGTCATTATCAGCATTGTGCAGAGTAAGGTCACTCTCAGGACTATGCATGGCATCGGAAGGCGCTCTTGCCGATGGCGCCATTGTCATCCGTTCATCTATAAAGTGATCCGTTTAGTGACTGTGACACATACAAGTGATAGACATATAGAAGCGAGAACAATGTCTGGGAGGCGACAGCGCACCGGAAAACATGTAGCGGAGCGGAATGAAGCTCCATTCAATCAAGCTGGTGGATGGAACCAAGGTGGTGGATCATCTACGAATATCCCTCAGAACTCGTTCCCGCGAGTGGAGCCGTATCAAGCTCCATTCAATCAAGTTGGTGGATGGAACCAAGTTCCATTCAATCAAGTTGGTGGATCATCTACGAATATCCCCCTAAACTCGTTCCAGCGGAATGAAGCTCCGCGCCCTTGGCCGTGGCGAGGCTGATAAGTATGCATGCTCGTTGTCGTTGTACTTGACCATTGAATAAAGTGATGTTGTACCGTGCATTGTTTTTTTACTTTTCATAAAAATTATTTAACATTCATCACTTCGAACCGTGCCAGTGTGGTACTCCTTCCATCTATAAATACCGTGCCTCTGTAAGTTTCGAACCATAGAAACTGAACTAACCATGGCAAGCTGGGGTCCTTCCTCACGTCCTTTCATTCCTGATACTTGGTGGGAATCATTTGGCCCAGGGGAGCATACTCGTCCCCTTGCATCTAAAATGCGTGTGCTGGACTACGACGACTGGAGAGATGGCCTAGCCCTCCTGAGAGATCGAAGCTGTGCTTTAATTTGGCTATGGCCGAAATGCCAGTGTGGTAACCCTGCCGTTGTGCAGTGGTTCGACCACGTCCATGAAGGCTTCACCAGTCGTAGATTCTACCGGTGCCTTGACTACAACGTAAGTATCGTACTTATCTTCCCTCTTAGATCTCGTGCTCCACTAAGTGTATCAATTGAACTCACAGATTCCAGATGTTACCTGTGGATGGATGACCTTTATCCGAGCGTCGCATATTTTTACATCACAAGCCTTCACGCAAAGATAGATCGCTTGAAGAGCAGGCTCCCTGCACTACAGCCATCTGCACAGCAAACAATTCAGCAGCGTCCTCAGAGGCGTCGCCAACAGCCACCGGCGAACGCGGAGCCGTCAAACCACTTGGTTCTCGATTAACACTACATCCCAACTCGTGTTTGTAGTGACACTTCATGCCTCTGTGGATGCCATTACCCCATCACACCGAATGCAGAAGTTCTCCGGCGAAGATCGGTCATGCGGCAACAATATCCAGGGTCCTTTGACACGGAGTGGAAAGTGACTTCTCAATGTTCAGCGACGTGGTGTTCATGCGAATGCCACAATTTTTTTTACACAGCCATGGCCATGCATGTAAAATAGTAGATATTTTAGGGATGACGACCTTATGCTACAATTGTTGTATGATTGGTGTTCATGCGACTTGTTACGTATTTGTTCTATGGGTTCAATTGTGATGTGTTTGTTCTAATGTTTGTTGTATTGGTTCTACGAGTGAGAGATAAGAAGCGCGTATGTCATAGTAATTACGGAAAGAAAAGACATACGTTGCGAGTTAAACAAGTTCAATACAGACACATATCGTCATACAAGGAAAGTAAAGACAAACTAATGCTGCCCCCTTTTATTTGCGGGAGGCTGCCTACGATCCGATGGGCTCCACAGCTGAGGGGGTGCATGTCACGACAGGGTCGTCCGTCATGGACGTCCACTCCTGGCAGCTCAACCTCTGGGGTGCCGTCATCTCCCTCCTGTGAGGACCCACCGAGCCATCCTCCAGAAGCAAGCAACGACTGGAAGCTCGTCTGCTGTGGCTGCAACTCAGCCTCTGGGGTGCCGTCATCTCCCTCCTATGAGGACCCACCGGGCCATCCTCCAGAAGCAAGCAACGACTGAAAGCTCGTCTGCTGTGTCTGCAGTAGGTCGGGGCCACTGAAGGGCTGCAAGACCTGTAGCGCCAAACCTGTGGAAGACAACGTACAAATGCTAATAGATGAAAGCGATTTGGTTGCGGTTTAGTATCATTTGCAAGATGTAATGTATGCATGTACCTGTCGGGTGGTCAAAGCCGGGCACCTCATGCTGGAGTCCCGAGAGCTCCTGCTGTGCGAGACCAGCGTGCTGAAGGCCGGCGAGCTGCTGCTGTAAGAGTGCAGCGTGCTGAAGCCCGGAGAGCTACTGCTCGAACACTGCAGGGTGTTGAAGGCCCGAGACTTACTGAAATTGTGCAGGGTGCAGAAGACCGCCAAAGGGTCGCTGGAAGGCTCCTGACTGCAGAACGAGCCCTTGCGGCAAGGTAGGAGGCTGAAGGGTACTGGTCCACTGCGAAGTACTACCTGTCAAAGCGGCCAACGATGTTAATATGTCTATGAAATGGTACAATGTAACAGAATCGAAGCGTTCAATTCAGTAACGTACCTGACTGACCTCCCTGCTGGACGCCTGTGGGCCTGCCCGACCAACTTGAGAACCCGACTATCGGAGAGTGGGAGCTGTGGGAACTCGGCCACGAGTTGTGCTGTCCACTGCTGATGCTCGGCTGGAAGGTGGTCCCCGTGTACGTGGTCTGCACGTCGGGAGGCAACACGTCCGGAGGGTGTACCGACACGGCGACGGTCACAATAGGAGTAGGCGGGGCAGTCGGCCATAAAACGCCATCCATCTGAGAACTCCCACCCGTCTCAAAGTGTCTACCACGCGAGCTCTCCGGTCTCTCCATACCCACGCCGAATTGGACCTATGGGGAGGAATGGGTGGGCTGTGTGGCGCGAGGAGTAGGGCGTACCAACGTAGGAGTCATGGTGCTGACACCACCATCACCGCCCATGCACGACGCACGACGGACAGCTCGGACTCCGCGGTCGACGACGCGACGAACAAAGTCCCTGAAATCGGCGAAGGGGACATTCTCTCAAGACATCCGAACCATCATGTCGACGCCTTTGTTGACATTAATAATATGCTCATCGATCTACGCACAAAAATTATCTTGTCAATGCTCGGGTAAAAGCTAAGTAATTGGTAATATTGAAACTTGTTGTACACGGCCTTACTTCCAGGTGCATGGACGATCCAAGGGTGGGGGAGTAAGTACACGTCACACTCGGCGGCTGGGGGTGTCCCCTTCGTCAACCAGGACAAGCAGACTCACACGGGTGCGCGGCTGGTACCAGTCGAGGTAGGCTCCGTAGTTCACGGGGCAGTGTGGTCCATCCCGCGGAACCAGGTCATTGGGAGCCCCCTCCCACTCATCCACCCACTTCTGCATCTTTTGCAGCCATGTCGAATTCTTGGGGTTCCCTCCACGATGGGTGTACCTAGGGTGAGGGAAACAAATTATTTAGCAGATTAATAATATTCATTCTTTAATTATCGAGCAGATTAATAATTATTCATTCTATAAACCTCTACGACGGCTCTGTACTGTATACCGTACCTATGCACACGGTCTGGTACCCTAGCACCGAAGGGTACAGGGAAGTCCTGGCGTAGGCCGAACTGTCGCATCACACGGTGCGGACAGTGGTCCTCCACAAAAACGTCGTACACCACCTTGCGCAGTGTGAGCCAGAAGTAACTGTCCTGGACACACAGAGGGCAAAGGCCTCGGGGAGCTCGAGGGTACATCTGACCTGGCGCGGGGTTTGGCTCCCACACAACCTCCGTGTGCGTCAAGTGGTCCAAGCGCTCCACGAAGTGCTCGTAAACAGACACCACGACATGCCTCGCCCAAGTAACCTGAAATGCATGACGCGGTGAGTCATCATAAACATACAAATAGCAATGGAATGCATACAAATTCTTACCTGACGCCGGCACCAAAGAGAACCAACAGTCGGGCCATCCTTGGGTACCTCCCCGTAGAAAGCATCACTGTATGGTGATGCGTCCATGCTCAGACGTCCAATTGTGAAGTGCTCCAGCGACCACAGCATCACAAGCATGGGGCATCCACCGAGGATTGAATCCGTACCATTTCGGCGGCAGGCAAGGCAAAGGCCTCTCAGCGTCGCAGCAAGGACCGCGGATCCCTAGCTGTACTCGAGGACATCGACAAAGTTTCCCTCTGCAATGGAACGCGCGATTGGAATGAAGTGCGCGTCCACGAAGCCACCGTTCGAGTTGGTGAACATCACCCACCCAAACAACCAGAGGAGATAAGTCTTCAGGTGGCGAGCCACCTGGTACGGCGTGGGATCATCCACCATCCTGTTCAACTGCCAAAAAATACACGTTTGAACCGACTGCCTGTTACCATAAATAATTGAAAACTACAAACAACTGTGAAAATAATAAAAATAACTTGAAAGCAAAGCATTGCATGACATATTATACCTCGAACTGCTCTAGCCATTGCAACGTTGGACCCCGCTTCTTCTTCTCATGTATGGCTGGCTCTTCTGCTTCTTCCTCTGGCGCCACTACATTGTGGAACCATGCTTGCAGGTCCTGCACCCAGTCGTACTCCACTGGAAGGTCGTGCAGCACGAATGGCCTCCCTCGCAGCGGGAGACCCAACAACATCGCCACATCCTGCAAGGTTAGTGCCATCTCACCGCACGGCAGGTGGAAAGTGTGGGTCTTCGGCCGCCAATGGTCGACCAATGCGGTCAGCAAGTGCTTGTTCAACGGGAACCGTGGTGAGTGCTGTAAGAAGTCCGCACCACCGCCCTCGTCCTCCAGCTCGTCCCCAGCCTCGTCCGCGTCTGATCTTTGCATCATCCGACAAAGAGGGAGAAGCCTAGCTGTCGCGAGCCTGCAATACATGACAGATATTATCATAATTTGGCGATAATAAATTTTCATATATTTGAAAAACCCGAGTTAAATTACCGTTACTTGTCAATCCACCTCCTGTCAGGTGCCCAGACACTACGCGAGTGACGACACCTCAACACGCTCATCGCAACCCTCTCATGCACATGCTTGTATGCTCGGTACGTATGATCTATCGCTGAATCGAGGATCTCTGGAGTCACCTCAGCCATACCTGCAAATCGAACATTAATTAACATATAGGTCATACGACAGAGAGACAGATAATAAAAGACATTATCCATTAAAAAATTCTATGAAAATTAGTGCATACAAATGCAAAGAAACATGAAATAATGCAAATCATTACATGGCATTATTGCAGCTTAAGTACATTACACGTCGAACCCAAATTCGCACTCACACCTACATGTAATTTACATGTTTGTTGAGAAGATACATTATCATCTGAACATATTACACGTTCCGCTGTGGGCATTTATCTCTCCTATGACTAACTTCATTACACATGCCACATCGTCGCAGTTTTACTCCTCTCTGAGACTCGTCCATGTCGTTGTGGATGCGACGGCTTTGACGGTGACCCCTTTTCCCCGCTATGAACAAGGCGCTGTCGGGGATCCACACTCTCTTCGGGCCCCTCTCCTCGATGAATGATCCGAAGCGCCGAAAGCCATTTATATTGCCAGTCCATGTTGCAACAACTCTCTCTTTCCAAAAATATTCAGACACATATGGAGATAGATCCTTTCGCATGGCTGCGCAAACGGCAATCAAATGCGAGCAAGGCCTACGCAGAAGTAATGGTTTCTTGCATGTGCACACATCCCCCAGGTTGGTTGCATCGGCAGAAACCTCATGGGCAGCGCGCATGTTTGTTCCACCATACCCGTTCTTCGACTTTACCCACACCTCGTAGCTCCCCCTCTCATGGCCGGTGGGGGTTGGCATATGCCCCCTTGCACTCTCACATTTATGTTCCAAATACCTCGTCATTATGGAGCTATAAACAACTCCGGGCTTTACTACGTGCAATGCTGCCTTCTGATGCCTCTCATGAAAGTATCCCCTTATATTATGCATTATTCCTTCCACAATTGCAACTAGCGGCAATGGACGTAGCCGTTTGATCACCCAATTGTACACCTCGGCCATGTTAGTTGTCATAACACCGAACCGAGCACCATCAGTGTCATACAACAAGGCCCACTTCTCCTTGGGCTCATTCTCAATCCAATCTGAGAAGGACCTAATATTCCTTCCGCTACGACGAACTACCCCTGGTGCATCTACCCCTGGCAAGGAAGAAAGGGGCTGAATCACGTTGGTGGTGCCAGCAGGTGCTTGCCGTGCCATGTCAACGATGCTGCTGCGAGTCAGGTCATCGAGAGTGGACCAAATTGCATCAAATTTGCGTTGTTAAATTTTCTGGCATAACGCTTTGAACAGGTCCATCGTCTTCTTGCTTCTAAACTGCCTTTGAAAATTGGCTGCACGGTGACGCATGCACCATCTATTCCTCATGTCCGGCCAATGGTACGGGTATCCCACTTCTTTCTGAAGGGTCTTTATTGAACTGCAAAGCCCTCTGTGTCGGTCATAGATCACACATATGTCTGGTCGGTCCTGCACCACCCCACGCTTCAGCTCTGTAAGAAACCACAACCAGCTATCATAATTCTCGCCTTCCACGAAAGCGAAGGCCAAAGGAAGCAACTGATCATTAGCATCCATGCCGATAGCAGTCATTATTGTTCCCTTATACTTCCCAGTAAGGAATGTGCCATCACAACACAGCACCGGACGACAATGCGCGAAAGCTTGAACACAACAGCCAAATGCGAAAAATACCCGCTGAAGGACCTTTAACCCATCATGATCATCTGTTGGATGGTCTTCAATGCTGTAATACATCCTAGGATTTCTTAAGTTCAAAAGCTCGAGCATCCCGGGTAGGTTGTCATACGAGGCTTCATAGCTTCCATAATGAGACACCAGAGCCTTTTGTTTAGCCCTCCATGCTTTCCTGTAGTCTACCTTGTATTTAAACCTCGCTGCACATGCATTCATTATGAACTGGACAGCTATGTCCTGCTTCCGGATGATCTCATCCCTCAAAACACCAGCAATCCAGGTAGAACTCATGTTCTGGTGTTCCGCTAGCATACCGGTCAGGGTGCATGTGTGTGGGTCCACGCTTGCAATCTTCCACTTGAAAACAAATTTGGACTTGCTTGCGTGTACCCTAAACTCATAGTCATCCTTCATGCATCGGACTGTGTACCTGCTCTTATCCGATTTCTCTACCCTGAATTGACGTTGCATGCTCATTGACCACACCTTCACAGCATGCTGCACATGTCCTTTGAACCAAATATTTGCTCCGCACGCACCTCTCTTGCCCCCATCGCTGTAGACGACCATGACCGTCATCTACAAGAAGGTCACTTGCGTTGCTCCTATTCCATTCCTCCGGAACAGCCCTCTCTTCCTCGTCGCTGGAATCATCATCCATGTCCAGTTATTCCTCCTGCAACGCTTGTGCATCATCATTTTCCATAGCCTCCACAATCGCCACATTCAGTTCTCCCATGTCAGCAACATATTGATTGTCCGTACCCCCTTCCTCCGCCCCTTGCTCTTGTCCAGATCCCCCTGCTTCTTGTCCAGAACCCCCGCCTTCCTGTGGCATTGAGAATACAGGGGTTTCCTGGGCTACCGTCCTACTTCCTTCCCCAGGTTCGCCAACATTTTCCGTCATAGGGGCAGTCGGCTTCATGGTAGCCGAAACTAGGATAAATGGCCAACAGTTTCTCCTCCGGCATCCCCGTATAAAGTTTGATACGCCATTCTCCGTATTGAGAGTAATTAGCCTATAATACGGAGCTTTGACAGACGTTGTCCATAAAGCTTGTATCCTAATTATGTGATAATCAAGCGACCACCCAAATATCTGACAAATCCAGTTAGATAGTCCATCTAGTGTTATATCATCCCCATATGGATACAGCTGTTTCATGAAGGCAAATTGACTAAGGTCTACCCCATTCGGCCCTTCCATCACACTACCATGTCCATAAAAAATAATGAACGTCGTCACAGCCATTTCTCTGCAAATCAAACGAATAAAATCATGGGCCAACATTTAAAAATATTTCACCGTACCCTAATTATCTCCTTTATAACACTGCACTAAACTTACTAAATTACTCCTGCTACAGTATGTACTACTATTACATATATATCCCTATGCTAAATTAACTAAATTACTCCTGATAAACATATTTATATTTTCTAAATAACAGTCCACCTCTCTCTACTCCTAATAAATATATTAATATCACTATTCTAAATGACTAGCCTACCATGGTTTTTAATTATACAATAAAAAATGCTAAACAATAAAACAACAATACTTATCGGCAGCACTCCGTTGCACAGCTTCCTCCCCTCCCCTCGTCACCCCTCTCCTCTCTCTACTGTGCGCAGGTGGAGGCTAGAGCTACCGAAGCAAATGAGGTCGGGCTGGCCAAGCTGCGGCTTTATCTACGAGGAGGGAGGGGGTAGGCGCAACAGCCGGTGACGCCAAGGCTGCTAGGCGCCGTCGCTGGTGGCGCCTACCTCTAGGCGTCGTCGCCCGTGGCGCCTAGCCTAGGCGCCGTCGCCCGTGGCGCCTAGCCTAGGCGCCGTCACCCGTGGCGCCTAGAGGTGGCTAGGCGCCGTCGGCAATGGCGCCGAGGGAGCTAGACGCCGTCCGCTGTGGCCGATATTTAAAAAAAACGATGGCATTTATGGAATTTCTATATTTTTTTGGGCAAACAGTGAAAAGATTCCCCTTTTAGCTCTGGCTAGCGATTTTTTTCCCTATAAAGAAAGAATATCATTTTTTTAAGTAAAAGAATAACATTGATAATTCGCTGTTGTACAACGATACGATAGAAAATACAATGTCTATGTGTCTATGTGTCAATATTTCATACCGCTCCGTGCTCCTCTTTCATTTGCCGTTATTGTGATCATAACAGTAGATGTTATCGTCGTTTGCAACCACACCTCTAATCTCAATCACATAGGGACGCGGATTTGAAAGATCCAAATTAATAGATAATCGTGCAAAATATATGATATGAGAAAAACGGTGATACACCATTATTGTCAAAGAAGGAGATGAAGTCATAAAAAAGGCTTGCTGTCTAAGGATCACGCTAGACCATCTAGGACAGAGTTAGGGATGGGATAGGTTGATAATGCATGAATTCATTCATGTAGAGGTGTTTGGTTTCTTTTTTCGTCCATGACCAAATTGGTCTCACCGCGTCGTTCTCTTCCCTCTCCTCTGCCTCTCCACCTCGCCACTGCCTTCAAGAAGGTTATCCAGATGCTCACCAACGTCCCCAAGTAAGGCGGTGTTGGAGAAGAAGGGGGAGGCGACGGTGCCGTGGAAGAGGAAGCGATGCAGGCGGCGATGTCAGAGAAGGAGGGGACGGCGCCGAGAAGGAGGAGACACGCCGCGCCGCTGCGCCCAGCTCGGGCCCGCACCTCCGCGACGTTGTGTTCCCCGCGCCGCCGAGTCCCCCCGCCCTGTGCCGCTGGTCTCAGGGGGTGGGGGAGGCGCGCTCTGCTTGTGCTAGGGCGGAGGGGAAAAGTTTATTGTAGAGAGCAGCGGGATCGGACGAGCTGGACTTATGTTTTGATACCGGATGGTGTGGACCACTCTAGTATACTATGGATGGATGGGAACAACCAGGACAGATAGATCCATCTAATGGCAACCAAACAAAAACGATGTGGTGCCGGACGGAACCATCCAAGACCACCTCAAAACCAAACACACCCTAAGCTACCCCAAGAAGCCCTCACAAAAGGCTGTTGGGTTGAAAAAGATCACCATCATGATGAATAAGTTGGGATTGAGATTTACGGCCTACAATTCGCATTGCACTAGGAGAGACGCCGCAAAGGCGCTCCAGAGAACCCATAGACGGAAAAGAGTTCGAAGTGAACAATCTTATCTTTCTATGACATTGGATTTTCCTTGCCCCCGGGTAGCCTCCAACACCCGGTGTCGATGTCGTCGAGAAGCTCCATCACCACACTCCTCAAGCCACTAACGATAACAAAAAATCTTGCACAGGAATTGACGCGGCTGGCGGGATTAGTCCTGTCAGCACATTGTTTCTAATGGCTAGTAATCTAGAAATATTATCGTTGCCACACAGGGGTAATTTCTTGAAGGAGTTGCTTGGAAAAGTTGGTTAGGATAGGACCCAGATCCGAATGGTTCATGCTTGATTTGGACAACTTGATTTGGACATCAAAGATTGCACGCACAAGCATTGTACTGCCGAAGCACGACAGCAACTTATTTTGTGAGAGCCAAAATCCCCTTGTGTTCTTAGCCTCAAGAGGAAGGCCCTGTCAGGTACTTTTTTACTTGAGCCTCAAGGGCTAGCCATCGGGGAATAGGTTATTTCTTTCCCAGGCAACATCACAAACGTGCCAAGCGAGCCGAACCACATGAGACTGGCATGCCTCGTATCTCGAAATTATGCTTGCTTGCGTAGAAATACATAGAAAAGCACGTTTTTTGGATTTGGAAAGGTGTCTATGCCTATCCATGTGAAAAAAATCATCTTTTATGGAGCCTCATATGCAATAACGTGGCAACATAGTTATCAAAATCACGCTTTGCATACTACGACCTGTTTAAATGACGACGCAACTTCGTATATAAAAATACACAATTCTTTACACAAACGTGGTCCAATTCCAGCCCAATGTTCTTTAACAAGTTTTAACTATATATACATGTACCGCCCCCTCCCCGAGAGCGAAGATAAAAATTATATGGCACCAGGTGCCACGGTTGCACCCGGAGAGATAGGAAGAGAGTGAGATAGAGAGAGGGGAGGAGATAGACATAACATCAGGTGCCACAGGGCTTGCTTGGCACTTGGTGCCACCAAATTTTCTCCCCGAGAGCGAGAGTTGTAGAACGGTAATTTCTTGTTGTATCTACCATGAGCTATTGCAAATCGCAAGCACAGCTAGTAAAGTTAGAACAGGCTGCAGCAAGCAGCGACAACGCAACAATGATATCAAATAGTAGACACATGAACCATGACAGTCGACAGAGAGGCACAGCAAGTTTAACTGTTTATGAGATCATAACGCATACATCCAATGCCAATCTACAACAGTTCTCGGAATCACATAATTTTGTTTTAAGAAAACAAAATCTGATGCTACAAACCATATGGGAACACAAATGCTCCTCTTCTCTGGACACATATAATTATTTTCAGATGATGATACAAAAATGATGGGCAACACACACCTTTCTTCATAACATATTTCCCCAACACTTTTTTTATCCCCAACTGTAACACCCCAACCCAACCAGGTTCGGAATATTACTAACATTACAAAAAAAAAATACAAATTTCGACAGCATCTCCCTGTAAAATACTATAATTCACAAATACAGTTTAACAAATTTGCATATGTATAATCAACAATCACCATCAAACATATAACCAACTCCCATCATCAAGTGGTCAGGGAAAAGAACCCCAACATCAACAGTAACCCAAAACCCACTCATGGGTCCATCTCAATTGAAGCTGTCACAATTAATCATTTCCCATTACCTTTAAGGACGACGACGAAAACATTAAGCAAGTAACAAACCAATTGTCCAACAAATGGAATAAACATAAATCTCCACACAAGACATGAATCATAAATGGTTCTATAATTAACTTAAGAAATAAAGTAACTAAATCTAGTGAGTCCAACAATTATATTAAGGTATGAGTGCTTGTGTGCCAAAAGGAACTGTGCTACGACCCCCATGCATGTCGCCTTCAAAGATCACCTAAAAATCAAATAAAAACAAGAGTGAGTATCAAATAATGCTCAACAAAGTATATGTATAAACAACTAGGATAACAAGGTCACAGCAAGAAATCCATTCATCCACATGTCATAACAATATTTCACACTATGCAATGCAATGCACATGCGTCTGTACTGTGAGCTCATACCGTTATAGCTAGGTGCGCACACGTCGATGCCACACCTTGCTCGTCCTGATTCAAGCGGGGACCAATTACTCCACTCCCGTGAAGTGCCTACCAAGTAGTACTTTAGAATACTTTGGATTAGTCACTTTTGACTTTCTCACCGACCTCGCTGGGCTAGTTAAAAGTGACTTCTCACCAACCTGACTCATATGCACACAATGCAAGATGATCTTCTTTCATACAGTCATCACATACTTCCATCGTAACAATAAATATCAAAATACTCAATTTAATCAACATATAGCCATTAGAACTACTCATTCACAAATTAAGATTAAGAACATAACACTATTCTCAACAAAGCACAATACAATTAGCATCTATATGTTTAACATATACTTGCCTTTCTAACCGCAAGGATTCAGATGAATCGTAGAAGACACTGATCCCACTCCAAATCATGGAAAAGCGACCAGTCCCAATACATTACTCAATTAAGAGCGCAATAAAAAAAACCGTTGCACCTACACTCATCTCTCTCGCCCAAGGCTCAAATAACATAATCTAGATTAACCACTCTATGAAAACTCAATTCTGGACAGCAGCACTAAAATAGATGTTTCTACTAAACTGCTGGTTCGTTTTCAGCGTTCTTGCACTTGAAACAAAGCTAAGACATAGAAGCACAATTTCTGTAACAAGGGTATATTCTGAATCCTAGCCTAATGGGACCAAAACCTTGTGTAAACCTGCTGCATACTAGATTCCTCTTCTAAGACTTTAATTCCACCCATTAATCCTCACTAATCCACTAAATCCATCATCTATTCCGATGAAATTGAGCTGAAAATTCCCTCATCAAATCCTATGCTGCAATAATGAAGAGAAGACAAGAAGGGGAACAAACCCCAACTCCCATATTTACCTTCTTCCTAAGAACGTAACACTATTCTCAACAAAGCACAATACAATCAACATCTATATGTTTAACATATACTTGCCTTTCTAACCGCAAGGATTCAGATGAATCGTAGAAGACACTGATCCCACTCCAAATCATGGAAAAGCGACCAGTCCCAATACATTACTCAATTAAGAGCGCAATAAAAAAAACCGTTGCACCTACACTCATCTCTCTCGCCCAAGGCTCAAATAACATAATCTAGATTAACCACTCTATGAAAACTCAATTCTGGACAGCAGCACTAAAATAGATGTTTCTACTAAACTGCTGGTTCGTTTTCAGCGTTCTTGCACTTGAAACAAAGCTAAGACATAGAAGCACAATTTCTGTAACAAGGGTATATTCTGAATCCTAGCCTAATGGGACCAAAACCTTGTGTAAACCTGCTGCATACTAGATTCCTCTTCTAAGACTTTAATTCCACCCATTAATCCTCACTAATCCACTAAATCCATCATCTATTCCGATGAAATTGAGCTGAAAATTCCCTCATCAAATCCTATGCTGCAATAATGAAGAGAAGACAAGAAGGGGAACAAACCCCAACTCCCATATTTACCTTCTTCCTTCTCCACCTTTTGTCCCTCTTGCCTCTCCCCGTCAGCCTCCAACAAGGACAGCAGGGCGGCGAGCAACGCGTAGGGTGACGATGCGGGCAAGGCAACGACGACGGTGGTAGCGTGGCCCCGGGACGGGGACAGCGGCGGCGCGGCCAACATACGACGACGGCACGACCACGAGACGGCGGCGGCGCGGCCACGAGACGGCGGCAGCACAGTGACGGTGACGGGGACGACGGTGCGGATGTGGGCGACGTGAGGATGGTGCCGGCGGCTAGGTTTTGTTTCCCTGGAGCAAAACCGTCGGAATCCCTCCCCACTGCCTATAAACTTGCTTAATGGGCTGGGCTTGGACCATGGGCCGAATGGGCTATCACATTCTACCCCCCCCCCCCCCCCCCCCACACCACACAAATCATGCCTTGCACTAGGATGGGGCGATAGGAAGGTGCCACCGAGGAAGGATGTGATGATGAGGATGTACTTTGGTTACCCCAAAACCTCTTAGAATTTGAACGATGAGAAGACCAACCATCCTCCTTAGAAGTCCTTTTTCGGCCAATTTCAGAATTTTCGGAACCATCGGCATCACCAACAGCACGAGACCTCGAGAAACCTTGCCTCTGCTTAGTAACCTAACTCTAATACAGCACACTAGGCTTGATCCACAAGCGTACTGAAATCACCCGCTGGCACCACGGCCAACTAATGGCGGTATGAAAAATTAAGCCCTCTACGGAACTTCTTTTCATTTTCGACATCGTTCTTCGCTACCAACGGCACAAAACGGGATAATTTATTAAACTCAAGCTCATAATCTGCAACCGATCGCTTTCCTTGAACCAGATTGGATAGATCATGATCCATCTTCTCTAAAAAAGATATTGAGAAGTACTTCTCTTTAAACTTTGCAGTAAACAACTCCCAAGTCGCTTGCCTCCAAGAGCGAGTTCTTGATGAGAGAACACCCTCCCACCAAATATCCGCCTGCCCCTTCAACTGGAAAGCAACATATTGGGCCTTCTCCTCGGAAGTCATCGCGATAGCGGCCATCTTCCTCTCTATGTTGTGCAACCAGTCCGCTACTTCAGACGGGGAACCTGAGCCGTCAAACGTTTCTAAGTGGTATGATTGCCAAATATGCAGGTTCATCCCTCGCATCACCGGGTTGACAGCTAGAACTATTACTGGTTGCACTATCTGTCCTCGTTCCTTCGGGTGAGCAGCATCCTGAGCAACAAACTCATCCATATGACATTGCCCATCACCAATGGCTCCAGCCTGTCAGCCTCAACCTCCCCAAGCTGGAAGATCCTCTACAAGGTCTACGGCTATTTGGCCACCACGGCCCCCTCGGCCTCCACGATCACCATGGCCTCCTCGACCTCCACAAACACCACGGCCTCTAACTCTCGGCGTATCTAATCATCAAAACAAGCAATCTCTCAATAAACAAGGGTAATAAATCATTGCAATTTTGTTTAAAACATAAAAAATAAAAATATGATCACAAATGCAATACATGACCCATTCCCATGCTATGGTGCACCAGTGTGTCAGGTCTTAAATAATTAATTCAACAATATTAAATCAGAGTTCTATATTTAAATATTGCATATTTATCCTCCTAAATCAATACACCCATAACGGACCTAAAGCTCTCTCTGATACCAACTGTAACACCTCAACCCAATCGGGTTTGGAATATTACTAACTTTACGAAAAATTACAAATTTTGACAGCATCTCCCCATAAAATACTATAATCCACAAACATAGTTTAACAAATTTGCATATGTATAATCAACAATCATCATCAAACATATAACCAACTCACATCATCAAGTGGTCAGGGAAAAGAACCCCAACATCAACAGTAAACCCAAAACCCACTCATGGGTCCATCTCAACTGAAGCTATCACAATTAACCATTTTCCATTACCTTTAAGGACGACGACGAAGACATTAAGCAAGTAACAAACCAAATGTCCAACAAATGGGATAAACATAAATCTCCACACAAGACATGAATCATAAATGGTTCTCTAATTAACTTAAGAAATAAAGTAACTAAATCTAGTGAGTCCAACAATTATATTAAAATATGAGTGCTCTTGTGCCAAAAGGAACTGTGCTACGACCCCCATGCATGTCGCCTTCAATGATCACCTAAAAATTAAAAAAAATGCAAGAGTAAGTATCGAAAAATACTCAGCAAAGTATATGAATAAACAACTAGGACAACAAAGTCACAATGAGAAATCCATTCATCCACATGTCATAATAATATTCCACACTATCCTCTGTCCATACAATGCAATGCACATACTTCTGTACTGTGAGCTCATATCGGTATAGCTAGGTGTGCACCCGTCGATGCCACACCTTGCTCGTCCTGATTCAGGCGGGGACCAATTACTCCACTCCCGTGGAGTGCCAACCAAGTAGGAGTTTAGAGTACTCCGGACTAGTCACTTTTAACTTTCTCACCGACCTAGCAGACAAATAAAAAGTGACTTTCTCACCGACCTGGCTGATATGCACATGATGTAAAATGCTCTTCTTTCATACAGTCATCACATACTTCCATCATAACAATAAATATTAAAATACTCGATTTAATCAACATATAGCCATTGGAACTACTCATTCACAAATCAAGATCAAGAACGTAAAACTATTCTCAACAAAGCTCAATACAATCAACAGCTATATGTTTAACATATACTTGCTTTTCTAACCGCAAGGATCCGGATGAATAGTAGATGACACTGATCCCGCTCCAACATCTAGGAAAAGCGACAAGTCTCAATACATTACTCAACTAAGAGCACAATAAAGAAAACCCCGTTGCACCTACGCTCATCTCTCTCTCACCTAAGGCTCAAATAACATAATCTAGATTCACCACTTTATGAAAACCCATAAATTTCAATTCTGGACAACAGCACTAAAATCGGCTTTTCTCCCAAACCGCTGGTCCGTTTTTAGCGTTTTTGTACTCGAAACGAAGACGCACAATTTCCGTAACAATAGTACATTCTGATTCCTAGCCTAAATGGACCAAAACCTTGTCAGAACCTGTTGTATACTAGATTCCTCTTCTAAGACTTTAATTCCATCCATTAATCCTCACTAATCCATGAAATCCAACATCTATTCCGATGTAATTGCGCTAAAAATTCCCTTATCAAATCCTAGGGGAACAAACCCTAACTCCCATATTTACCTTTTTTCTTCTCTACCTTTTCTACCCCTCGCCTCTTCCCGTCGTGCTCCAACAAGGACAGCAACGCGGCGAGCAAGGCGTAGGGCGACGATGCGGGCACGACAACGGCGATGGCGGCGACGTGGCCACAGGGGCGCGGCGGCCACGGGACGGGGACGGCGGCAGCACGGCGACAGGGACGGGGACGGCGGCGCGGACGTGGGTGACGTGAGGATGGTGCCAGCGGCTAGGTTTTGTTTCGCTGGAGCAAAACCGTCAGACTCCCTCCCCACTGCCTATAAACTCTCTTGATGGGCTTGGCTTGGACCACAGGCCCAATGGGCTATCACACCGACAGTACAAAGAATAATCACGAACAAAACTGATGGCCTGCATATGTCAACAATGTTGAGAAGCTACAGGTGTCGAGGCTCGACGTGTTGACAATCAAGTCCAGTTTCTTCACTTGCCATGTTGTCTAAAAAATTTTGATGCACCAATTCAGCTGGTACTATTTACCAGCTGAGAACATCTTCTGAAGTTGAATCACCTGCTGCTCTATCGGCAATGAACTCAGCTATTCAGGCGTCAACTGCAAGACTTGCTGAAGAAGATTCGACTCAAGGTAGGGTGTGAGCTGCAGTAGAGCAATCAAAATGGAATCATGAACACGTGAAAATCAGGCTAATCATTCAGAAATTATGTGCATCAACGCAATTCAAATTCCAAATAGACAAATAGGTCAGAAATATAAAATCCAAAGTGGTGACAAGGTAACAGAAAAATCTGCAAATTAATTTAGAGTGGATTACCTGAGGCATTTTTTTGAACCGAAAGCAGGGGCACTGCCGATTCATTAAAGAAGAAGAGCACTGTATACTGCACAAGAGAGATAGGGGAGGAAAAAGAAGAGAAAGGGAAGGGAATGGAGAGGAGCCTAGGCCAAGTAAAACGATTGCTCGCTATGTCACTGGGCAACACGCCCCTAAATGAGAACATCCTCCTTAATTCTGGCCACTAGTTGAGCGTGGCGCAGGCTTCGCTGTTGGAAGAGACAACGATTCCTCTCATTCCAGATGTTCCACAATGTGTAGAAAACCCTCCCGTTAAATTCTCTTATGAACGCCTTTGGTTGGGTATGTGCCGAGTGGCTCCACCAATCGCAGAACCGCATGGGGGCAATGCAGTGGGATGAAGATTGTGGCAAAATGATGACGCTCCATATGGCAGCTGAAACTAGATAGTGAGCGCAGAGGTGATCAATCGTTTCAGGGCTAGCACCACAGAGCAGACAACTTTGTGGATGAGGCCAGCCTTTGGGCAATAAGACACCAACCGTGTGGATGCGACCATGTTGCAGCGATCAGGCGAAGAATTTGCATCTGTTTTCTGTTTGTGCACTCCAAACAGAAGAGGCCCACCCACTTGCAATGCTCTCATTGAATTGGCTGATGTAGGCTGATTTGGTCGTACACTCCCCCGAGGAAGTGGCATTCCAGACAATGTCAACATCTACATCTGGGTTTAGGTTGACTTGTCGAACAAGACACCATAGAAGCAAGTACTCATAAAGTTGGGCAACCGTGTTAAGGTGTCGAATCGTCCTGATCCACCTGTTGTTGATAGTTGTTCATGGACGTTGCGACACTTGTTGCGAGCGATGAGATACAAGTTGGGGGCAATGACACACGGTGACATGCCTTGGAGCCATCTATCATGTCAGAAGTCTATATTCTTGCCATTGCCGATGAGAATGGTTGTGGAAAATCCGAAAAGGGCCCTGTCCATATCGTCGCATGGGGTGGGTGTACCCATCCAAGGTTTATTAGTTTCCTTCCATTCGTGCCAAAGCCAGTGGAGATGCAGAGCCCTCCCAAACTTTCGCAAGTTCGGGACCCCTGGACCTCCAAGTCGTTTGGGACGGCAAACAGTTTCCCAATTGACAAGGGAGTGACCTCCATGGGCATTATCAGGTCCTTTTCAGAGAAATGAACGTCGAATCTTCTCGATCTTCTTGATCACCTAGTTAGGCAGTTGAAAAGTTGTCATGAAGTAGGTTGGCAGAGCTGAGAGGACGGATGTCGACGGTTGAGATATCGATCTCAAGTCAACTAAGGTTCTTGAAAAAGGGGAGATAGGAGACACGCCGAACAGAACGAACAGCAATCAACGACGAACAGGGAGACAAGGGTTTTTATCCTGGTTCAGGCCTCTCGGGAGAGATAATAGCCCTACGTCCAGCCTTTCTTTATGTCAAAGAGGATTACAAGAGGAACTCGATGAGATGAAAGGTCTCGGTAAGTTTAAGGGTGTATAGGAAATAGTATGCAAAGGCTTCGTGCCCTCTACACGCCGTAGGGGCTCGGTTTATATAGTGATGAGGAACCGACCTACGAAGGGATAACCGGGCCGGGCTAACTACGAGATTGTAACGAACTCAGTACATGCCAGATACATCCCGAGGTAGATAAGGTATACTCCAATTCTTGGGGATCACGACTCCTATTCCAATCCGGGAAACCAACGTCCGGGTCTTCACGTAGCCATGCAGAACTTTGTTCGAGTCGGACTCGAAAACGAGGCCTAGGCCGTTACGCACCGTGCCAGCTAGGAAGCTGTTCGGTAGGATGCACATGGGCCTGATAGAACCTTCCAGGGAGCTGGACTCTAGTAGGCTATTCGGTTGGGCCGTCAGGAAGTGGGCCATGGCAATGGACCGTGATTTTATCCCCGACAACGGAGTTGACCAGGGTCAGAAGATCGGCTTTGGAGAGTTGTTTTCCTTTCCACACGGGAGGCCTAACTTTTAGCTTGTCCATAAGAGGAAGGTAGTTAGTACACCGTACTTTGCGAACATGAAGGGAAGGCCCAAATAGCGGCAAGGCAGGTTGTCCTGGCGGCCAGGTAAGGAGGCGAGGATCATGGGGAGGTTGTCTTCGGCACAGTTGATCGGGTAGATTGCACATTTGCTTAAGTTAGTATGTAGTCCCGATACATCCCAAATAGCTGAAGGATAGTCATGGCAGCTTCAATTTCATCTTTGTCCGGACTGATGAGGATGGCATCATCATCGGCATAAAGGGGTACGCAAAGTGAGAGGGGGTGAAGCTGATCTAGGAGAGAAGTTTATGGCCATTGCATGCCGGAAGAGCCTTTGTTTTACCCGAGCATTTCATTATCTGGTTGCTGAAAGCTAACAGCACCAGAACCATAGGTCGCTGATGGTCCACTAGGGATCGCTACTTGGGATGGAGCAGAATAAACAGTGCGAGTGTCTAAAAGATACCTGCATCTATAAATGGTACAAAGCCGGGTTCCTCCCTCCACCTCGCCACGTGGCGCCTCCCTGACCCTCACAGGCCACGTCGCCCCGTCACCGCAGCCGTCCGATCGTGTGTTGCAGGAGATCCAGCCGTCCATTGGTTTGTTTATGTATAAAATGATTTTTTCGTTCTTCTGTCGGCAGCGTGGGCAGCTTGGCCGGCTGGCTAGTTGAGCCTTTTTTTCCTTTTTCTTGCCGCGTCGCCCACGGCGCGCTGCGCGCTCGCGCTCGCCAGCGTGGGGCGAGCTGTGCCACGCGGCACGCGCCCGCACGCCAGCCTCGGCAAGCCGCGGGTGCGCCAAAGCGGCTAGTAGAGAACAAAAGGGGGCAGCTGGCACGCACGCATGCATAGGAGGCAGAGAGAGCTGCTGGGCAGTGGGCCACGCATGCCAAGGATGAATAGGAAAATAAAACACAGCGCATGCATTTTTTTAGTGCATACGACCGCCGGTTTTTTTTAAAAAAAAATTACTGTTTTCATGCGTGCGTGAAGTGCTTGCAGGTGGCGGGAAGGTTAAATTTAGCCGTCTGAAACGGCGGGCATTTAAAACGGAGGATTTTTGCACCCCGTTGTTCAGCCCACGTCCCACCCGTCCATTTGACGGGTTATATAAAATCCGTCAGTTGGTTTGGCGGGATTTATGATGAGGCATCATTACCGGTTCGTATTACGAACCGGTATTGATGAGCCATATGCCAGCTGGACTATACTAGCCTATGAAAGGAATCTTTAATGTTGCCTCCAGCTAATATTAAAACTCTGAATCACTACTGTTGGTAGGAACGATGCTGATGTCACTATTAGTATCGGTTCCAATCCAACTGATACTGATGTGTCGGTATATTAGCCCAGTTTTCTAGTAGTGGGTGAGCAATCTGTGGCCTCGCCGATGGTGAATTTGTGGTTGCATGCTCGTCGGCCGGCGGTGCCGCTGCTCGTGCATCCTGACCTCCCTTTTTACATGCTACATTTATCTATTTCTCTCCCTATTTCTGTATTTTCCATCTTATCTCGCCGCGAGGATTGTGAATGAGCTTGGCAAGCTTTGGAGACCAAATATGACGAACACGGCGTGGGAAATAGTTAGACCTAGGAAAGATGAAGGCAAGGAGGAGGTTTATCGCTCATTTGCATGGAACCTCAAATTCTTACGTGTGAAACTTCGTTTTTACCTGCAGAACTTGTGTATTTATCCGTGTAAACCTTTCTAGTTTGTATCGGGAGGTCCATCACTATTTTCATATCGAACCCTCGGCAACACACATGTGAAACTTTGTATTTTGATTGCTCAAAATTTGGGTTTTTTCTATTAAAATTTTGATTTTGTACTCGTTATCTTCTCGTACTGTCAAATTTCAGCATTTGGTTTTTCAAGTTTTAGCATATAGTTTTAAATTTCACCAGGTGTTTTTGAAGTTCGTGATGATGGTGATGATATCTTGCCCGCTAAAACTTGGACTTTTGCCTGCTAAAACTTGGATTTTTTTATATTGAAATTCGGATTTTGTACTCGTAAAACTTCTTGCAATGTCAAGTTCCAACGGTAGGTTTTTTATGTTTTAGCAGGTATTTTTTAAATTTTTGACAGGTGTCCTCGTAAGGTATAATGATGACATCATGCTGACATCAGTTGTCTGATTTATAGGACGTCTGAATTGCGGCATTGGCCAAAAGAAATACTTTCCATGCGCAAAAACGTATTGACGGGCCAATACAATGAGCGGTAATATATCTACAATACTTTAATATCAGAGCGGTCAACCTATTGTGAGGAGCTCAGACAAAGTTTCCTTGCTATAGTGGTGTCCGTGAGGAGCTCAAAGAGAGATAACCACTATTGTAGAACACCTCTTGAGCAACTTCAGTAGCTCCTCTATATTTCCCCTCTAAAACACTATTAGCGTCCCCTCTATCCATCCCTTTAAAATTCCTTCATAAATTACACTACCCTCTAAAAGATTCCTTCCCTCCAGCAGCCCCTCTATACCTGCTACAGTATTTTACAGGAGCTATTGGAGTTGCTCTTATACCAGCTCGTCATTACCGGTTCACTAAAACACAGCAATGATACTTTATCACTACCGATTCTTAAGTCTCGTTGGGCAGAAAAATCACTTGGGACTTAAGATCCGCCAATAACATTTCTAATCACCGTAGGTTTGTAATCAACCGTCGACTTACGCAATGTACAGGCAGTGATTGATAACTCACGCGAACGCGCTTGTAGCGCGGTGGTTCGTCTCGCCGTGGTCGAGCGACCGGTCGGGAGTTCGACTCCCAGCCTCGCATCTGTATCTCCGGGATTTAATCCCGGGCTTGGTACACCGGGATTAGATCCTGTGGAGCTCACGTGCGCGTTCAGTGGGACTCCGCGTGCCCGCGGACTCATTCAGTTCTTGTGTGCTCACCGAACGCGCACGTGTGTGTGTGTGGGGGGTGTGCGTGTGTTAGGTGTGAGTGTGTGTGTGCGCGTTCGTGTTGTACCTCTATCAAAAAAAGAAAGTCCATGCCATCACTGTCGATCGTCGGCCTCAAGCGGAAGTGATGTATCACTGCCAGTTTGTGAGTCTAGCTGACAGTGGTAGTCAATGGTCTCAACCAGAAGCGATGTATCATTGCCGGTTTGTAATTCTAGCCGGCAGTGATAGTCCATATCATCAGTTAAAAAGACTGAACATATGAAATAATTTGATAACAGCAAACCATAGGAATGATGAGCATATATCATCAGTTCGAAGATGCAGAGTACAACAACATGCAATACTCATGTATGGCAATAGATCATTGCAGTTAATTAATTCTTCATACATTCCAGTTAATTCGTGCGCATTAAGATAGCATAACAGTTGACCCGATTATCAATGTTATATAACAAAGCCCCTAACCCGCTGCCTCCCGGTTAGGCCACATCGCCGGCTCCGGAACATGCCACGTCGCCGGTCATTTAATTTACACAGGCCACGTCACCTAAGGAACAACAGCAGTCCGATCTTCTCGCGAAATAAGATCCGACCGTCCATACTTAAATAACATTTAAAAGAAAATTGGGTGCCTTGCCCAGTTGACCAGCTACGCTAGTTCTCAGTGCGTCGGCCGGTGTTCGAATCCTGCCTCCGCTGCATATATTTTCCGTTTTTTCCCAGCGAGCTCGCTTATCAGGTACCTTTTGTTTGGTAGTTGCGTTAAACTGCAACATGCACCAGCATGCACGGCCATCCATGTATGTGCGTTGCATGCCGTCCTTGGCTGGGCGTTTTTTCCTTTTCCTGCCTCCTTTCTTTTAGGCCACGGAATATTCAAAAAAAAACTGGGAGTTTGCAAAAATGTAACCATAATGGCAGCAGGTATATCCACAAAATAAATATGATATCATGCAAAGTTTATAAAGTACAAATTTACAAGTAGTTGCTCTTTCTTATCAAGGACATATTTCTTCTTGATTTTCTACTTTTAAATTTTACTTACAGTAGGTCACAAAAAACATAGATTTAGTTTCATAACCATGTCTGCAAAATAATATACAAAATTAATTTTTTTAAAAAATAAATGTTTTTATAATGCAATGTTTAAGCTAAGGATTTTTTTTTGCAGGTCGCAAAAAGAACATAAAAATTAAAAGTTTCTAAAAATTAAACCATGCCGAAACAAACAACATCCATAAAAGTTAAATATTGTTAAAAAAAATTTGGAGTCCAAATTTACAAATAGTTCACCTTTTTTAAGGGCATCCTGGGCTATGCATTTTTTTTCATTTCCTATCTCTTTTTTTAGGTCACAAGAGTTTCGAAAGAAACTGAAAGTTTACAAACATTAAACCATGAAGGCAAAAAGTACATCCACAAAAAAATTGATATCATTCAAAGTTTATAGAGTCCAAATTTTCAAATGGTTGCTCTTTCTTATTAAGGACATATTTCTTCTTGATTTTCTACTTTTTAAATTTACTTTAGTGTAGGTCACAAAAAAAAATTTAGTTTTGTAACCATGTCTGGAAAAAATTCAATTTTTTTTTAAAATCATATGTTTATATAATGCAAAGTTCGTAACCATAGTTTGCTCTTTCTTATGAAGAGTATATATTTTCTTGATTTTTGACTTTACTGTTTATGTTTTATGTATGGTAGGTCAAAAAAGCATAAAAAAATGAAAGCTTCCGTACCATATCTGAACAGAGAACATCCAAAATTAAAAGATTTCAAAGATTAAGGTTCTCGTAATGCAGACTTCAAACTAAGGATTTTTTTGTTAGCTCCCACAAAAAAATAAAAAAATTAAAGTTTACATAAATTAAACCGTCGCTGCACAAAAAACATCCATAAAAAACTTTAATGTTCTTCAATTTTTTTGAAGCTCAAATTTAGAAATAATTTGCTGTTCTTTATGAAAGGCATATTTCTTATCGATTTTCCATTTTCCTATTTTGTTTATAGTAGGTCCACAAAATTCATAAAAATTGCAAGTTTTGAAAAAAAATCAAATATGGTGACGATCCATAAATGCAAAAAAAAACATGGTGAGGATCATTAAATATATTTGAGCATCACAAATATTGACTTATTTAAAATGAACTAAGAAATAATAGAAATTTTTTATTAAAAAACTAAAAATCAAAATATACCCGTGCCTTACAAAACTAATGTCACGAGCCACAGACGCGTAGCCATCGCTAGTAACATTGCGAAAGTGTTCATCGTGCATGGAGCATGCATCGCATCAAATGATCCATGCATGCATGCGAAAAAAATCCATGTTCGAGTTGAGAGTAATTTCGTGCCTTCTCGGGGACGAATTCGAGGGCACGGTGGACGCACGAACGGCAGCTCTGGTTGGTCGCCTGCAAAGCAAAGTGGGGAGCACGCATTGCCCGCTACTGCCAAGCGATGCGTCCCACCAAACCCGCTTAATTTGCCGCCAAAGGCGACGCACGGAATTTTAACCAGGTTAACGAAGCAGTGCGCCAGTGCGGCTGCCGATTAATGGCAGCGTACCCTGGGTATAAAGTTTGAATATCAAATTTATTTTATATTAAAATAATCAAAAATAAAATAATAATATATTTGAATATTTGAAATTGACAAATTCCCTGCCGTCTCCTCCCCGCACCGCCTAGGCCGACGAAATTACGTCTGCCACATCAGCTACTTACCGGCCTGCGTCAGTGAACAAGAATTTGTCGGAAAAAAATGACGAAATTGATATAATTTGGTCGGCGGCCGACGAAACTGTATGTAATTTAGTCCCGCAGATCTTGTCGGATTACTTTCATCGGCAAACCGATCGATGAAATTACAATAATTTCATCGGCACTACCACTATTTTCGTCGGTATCAGGCCAAAGAAATTAAACTCGATTCATGTAGTCCTCCTCCCTATGCCACCCACTCCCCGCCCCTCCACACGTCGTCCCATTCCCTCGTCATCTCCTCCCCGCGTCACCTCCTCCTCGCTTCCTCTCTGTGCCGCGGCTTCCAGCGAACGGCCGGAGCAGATCCCCATGGCGGCGGCTTGGCCCACAGGAGGAAGCCGAGGCGGTTGTGGCCTTGTTAGGGACGCAGGTGGCAAGGGCCGGCGGCAGGATGCTCCTGAAGATAACTACAGACCCACGAGACGATGGGAACCGGCGAGCCGTGACAGCTGGCGATGAGGAAGCCGGTGGCGGCGGCTTGAAGCATGGTGGAGACACCACTGGGGCAGCGGCGACATGAAGGGAAAAAGAACATGGGGCTAGGGTTTTCACCCATGAGGAGCTTGCCTTCTCCCTGCGCCGCGCCCTTCCCATGCCGCCTTCTCCGTGCCCCTCCCCGCTCCCATGTGCCACGTCCCCAGGAGGGTCGACCCAGGGAGCCTCGCCACCACTCGCCCAGCTTCGCCGCCACCGTCGTTGCCGTGCCCTCTCCCCGCACCGCCACCTCCCTCTCCTTCCCCCGTCTCTCTCTCCCCCTCTTCTTTCTCTCTCTCGGTCTTACCCTTTTGTGTTTTATTTTTAATATGTCACGTGGGCAAAACCACTCTCAAACCGGCATCAGGGGGTTTTTCGCACCTTTTTTTGGTTTTAGGGGGCAGAATATCTTTTGTAGTTCATAAGGTTTGTGGACGAAGGGTTGTAATATCTATTCAGTTAATTACGATCTCTTTGGGAGGTGTCTCCTTTTTCCACGTGAAATCCGACCTGCTGCAAGGCAATCCCAAGCGGACACGCATGATCGACCTCACCTACCAAGTCCACGCTGGTTACATGATTACATCATTTGCAGTATCGATCACCTTCTAGAAGGAATTAAAGCGAGTGCTCACTCTGCTTAATTGTACCGACCGAGAACCTTACTTAAGGAAAAAAAAACTACGGATTTGCTAGATCAGGAATGCTTGAAAATGTTGAAAAACATACATACGATTTCCCCCACATTTTAGATTTGCTCGATCATAAAGAAGTGTGTAAAGATAGTGACGGTCCTCTTAATCCTAAAGCTAGCATAATAAGGGGGCAACATATCCCGTGTACACAGTGGTTTCGATGTAAGTGTACACCAACTAGCAAAAGTCATGAAAAATTCTGACAAAATTTGCAAATGTTCTAATAAACTTGTTCCACCTATGTATAAAGTTTGAATATCAAATTCATTGCGTAGTAAGAGTTATAAAAAAGAGAAGACTATATCAATTCTAAACCATTCAAATTTGTCATTATTTTCTCTTTTTATAACTCTTACTATACAATGAATTTGATATTTAAACTTTTTATATAGGTAGAGCAACCAATGAAAAATATCTACAATTTTTTTAAATTTTTCATGACTTTTATTAGTTGGTGTACACGGGTTTACACGGAACCCCTGTGTACACAGGACATGTTGCCTAATAAAGGACCCTAAACATAAACCCTGCGTTTGATACTAGGCTCAAGAGCGGCTCGTTTAGCTTTGAAATCTAATCTAAATCTAAACATAGCTTAATCCAATCCCGAGTAACTTGTCGAGCCGATCTTTTGATCCAGCCCTAAAGGGGCCTGCTACACCAACCGCTCCCACTTCATGCCAGAAGACATTATTAAAATAGAGCACGCTAACGGCTAACCCCACCTTCTTCTCGTCCCATTAGCTCAACCACGCCAACCCAGCAATGGCGGGGACGACGTCGCTGCCGTCCATCCTCCTCCTGTGCGCTGCCGTGGCGGCGGCGACGCTACCGGCGAGCCCCGCGGCCGCGGCGGGCACGTCCAAGTTCAAGCTCTACTGGCACGACCTGGTGGAGCAGGACTGCAGGAGTACGTGCGGCGGTCGGAGGGGGCGCGGCTGACGGATTTACGCTAGGGTTTGGCGCGGGGAGGATGTGCGCATGAAGAGCCGTGCGATCGCGATCGAAAGGTTCTGAGGGCATATAGGATGGGCCGACGGACGACGGAGGAATAGGATGCCCGGGTGCACGCGTCCTGCCCGTCGATCTTAGATCGGACGGCGGTAGAAGGGTGACGGACGAAAATTTATGTGGGAAGAAGAAATCCTATTCTCTTTATAAGTAGGTAGTGATAAAGATAGTGACGGTCTTCTTAACCCTAAAGCTAGCATAATAAGGGACCCTAAACATAAACTGTGAGTTTGATACTAGGCTCAAGAGCGGCTCGTTTAGCTTTGAAACCTAATCTAAATCTAAACATAGCTTAATCCAATCCCGACTCCCGAGTAACTTGTCGAGCCGATATTTTGATCCAGCCCTAAAGGGGCCTGCTACACCAACCGCTCCCACTTCATGCCAGAAGACATTATTAAAATAGAGCACGCTAGCCCCACCTTCTTCTCGTCCCATTAGCTCAACCACGCCAACCCAGCAATGGCGGGGACGACGTCGCTGCCGTCCATCCTCCTCCTGTGCGCTGCCGTGGCGGCGGCGACGCTACCGGCGAACCCCGCGGCCGCGGCGGGCACGACCAAGTTCAAGCTCTACTGGCACGACCTGGTGGCGGGGGCCAACCCGACGGCGGTGCGGGTGGCGCAGGCGCCGTCGACCAACACCTCCTCCTCCTCCTTCGGCGCGGTGGTCGCCATCGACGACCCGCTGACGAGCGGGCCCAAGCTGAGCTCCGGCGAGGTCGGCCGCGCTCAGGGCACCTACACGTTCGCCGACCAGAGGACCTACGGCCTGCTCATGTCCATGAACTTCGTCTTCACCGCCGGCGACCACAACGGCAGCAGCCTCGCCATCCTCGGCCGCAACGAGGTGCTGACGCAGGTGCGGGAGATGAGCATCGTCGGCGGCACCGGCAAGTTCCGCATGGCGCGCGGCTACGTCGAGGCGCGCACCGTCGACTCCGGCGCCACCTCCGGCGAGACCGTCGTCGAGTACACCGCCTACGTCGCGGCGTAGCTGTGAGGACGGAGACTCATGGGATCCATTACAATATTCGAGCCGCTCATGCTGCATGCCAGTGCTGCCATCATCAGTTCTTCTCTATTTACGCATTAATTAATCTCTTGTGTCCGGTGCTCCAATGTCGAATGCTGCTGTTGAGTGTTGATTGTATTTCGCCATCTTTAATTGTGCCATTATTTGAGAATACTCTTCGAGCTATACGTATAGTGTTTATGCACTATGTCTAAAGCTCTAAATATATATTTGGAACAATAAATATTCCTGAGTCCTGACCGGAAGAAGTATTGTTATATATATATATACCCACGGCTACTAACTGGTGTTATACGATTGAAATATATTGACGTCAGTGTTTCTTCTTGAGTTTAAACATTTGAGTAAATTGGTTGAAGTATGTATTTTAATTAATATGGTATTAAAGTCAAAAGCAATTCTAAGTTTGAGGCTCGTAAAGTTTAAAATTGTCATATACTACACGAAACACATCTTTAAGGTCTAGACTTACACGACAAAAATGTTCTTCTAATAATGGTAAGTGTTATGGTTATATCATGGATGTATACAGTTGTTGTGAGAAAAAGTGTTGAAGTATATTGTCGGGGATAAAAATACGGTCCATTGCCATGGTCCACTCCCTGACGGCCCGGTCGAACAGCCTGCCAGGGCTCTATATACAGTTGTTGTTGGAAGAAGTGTTGAAGTATATATTATTAGTATTTCCTTATAAGCTAGCTTAGCTTCTGAGTCAGTTCAACAAGCCTAGTAAATTAAAATTTTCTTTTTACCTAATCAATCATATAATTGCCAATTGCATCGATCAGCTACTCCAGAAAGCCATAGTAGACCTACTAATTAATTATACTTGATTTGTATTTGGAAATCAGCATGGTTGACAGGCTAACAAGAATTAGGCAGGCATTGATATATGCATCGACGGAGCAGGCTTGTTTGTATAATACGAATAATTAATGAACCAACAAATCAACCAAACATTCCGCCGGCCGTGTACGGGCAGCAGGTGCAAGGGTCGGCACGTCGTGAACGTTAATTGCAAGGTAAGTTGTGCTTAATTATTTGACCTTGTCGATATTATTTTTTGCGGTATTTATTTTGCTTCAAATTAATCATTGTGCACCCTATTTACTGTTTACATATTTCGGTTACGAGGATTAGTTAGTTGCCATCATCTTGTCTTGTGCTCCATGCATGTCAATACTTATTGAACTTTCTTTTTATTCTGCTTGCAAGGCTCCTTGCGAAAAGATTTACTAAACGTTTTTTTTAAAGCGGCCATAGAAATTGGCACCCATATGTCTCATTCTCCATCTGCTTTGTATGTTCGTTCATTGTGCATTACCACGGCTTTCAGAATTGTTCTTGATTTTTTTTGATTGCCCGTAGCAGTCCTGCATGTCTATCATGTATAACACAAATATTTGGCATATCGACAACTACATCGTGTTACACATGCTTCAAAAACCAGTACCAACTATCAATGTTCTCACCCTTCGGAAAGGCAAATGCCACTGGTAATTTCTAGTTATTGCCATCGACCACGATAGTTGTCAATATCTGTCCCTTGTATTTGCCGATAAGAAAAGTACCATCCACACACAGGATAGGCGGACATTATATGAACGTTCTGATGCAAAGACCCAAAGCAAAAAAATATCCGTTGCAAAACTATCTTTCCTTCCGATGTATGCTCCTAATGTCGGGTACTCCTTAATTAATATCATGGTAAGTTCCTGGATTCCGTGAGCTTATAACCTTTAAAAGTGCATGTAGGTTGGCATATGATGCTTGATATATAAGTCTCAAATCTCATCTCCAAAGCCTTTTATTTTTCCCTCCAAGCACAGAATAACAAATCTAGCACTCAAAATTTTCCTTGATGGCTTGAATTATCAATCCAGACTCAAACCTGAGGTTGTTCACCATCCGTGCACATAATACCTCCACTACGAAAGTTAAATTTACGTTTCTATGCCGTTGTTTCCCACATTCCATCTAACAATTGTGCTTCTTCACAATCAAACAAACCAAATAATTCACTCACTTCCTTTAAAATCATGAACCCACCATATACAATCAGGCATCACATACTTCACATCGTACACACTCTTACTGGAATTCTCGACCCTGAATTCTCTCCTAAGAGACACTGACGAATGCTTCATGGTAGAAATAATCAAACATTGCACCATGTGCCACCTCATTCACGTGGTAGTTTCATTCTGTGTGAATACCTTCATTCGGTGATAGCTCCTCGAAATTATAGAAGTTTCACTCAGCAGACACCAGACGATCTCTGAAACCTCTCTCATCGTCTGACATGTTTTCCTTGGAGACTTGCTCGTGCTCCACATCCTCTGCCTCCATCTGTTCTACAATTGGTTCAATTTCTTCCGCTTCATCTGCTACACCTGACATCTCATGTGTTGTCCGGCGGTCGTTTCCCCCCTCTTGTGGTAGATCATGCTCATTTTCCTCTATAATGTTCGTGTTATCCAACCCCTTCTACATAGTCTAACGTTTCTTCAATTGTGGCCTCCATTTTTTTATTTCAACATCCCCCACTTGACCTAGTATGTTGATTCACTACAGGGATCGCGGAAAATCTCGACGGCCAAAGCAGTCGAGAAAAGATACAAAACCGTCGAGACAGCTTAATATCGACGGCCGGCCGTCGAGAATTGGCCGTCGAGATAGAGTGGTCGAGAGAGAAGCCCTATCTCGACGGCTATGGCCCAGCCGTCGTTAATTAGACGAAAACCTAGCACGACCCTCCGCACGACTATTCTCGATGGCTAATAGCCGTCGAGACAGACCCTTGGCAGGCCGAGCAGGGCGCTGGCCCAGCCCAATGAACCTGTCTCAACGGCTAAAAGCCATCGAGAATATGTAGTGTTTCTCCAGCTGGACCCGGCCGTGGCCTGCGGTGACATGTGGGCCCATTTACTCTTTTCTCGATGGCCATAGCCAAGCCGTCGAGAATAATTGTGGACCAGCAAAATTTTTTAAAAAAATTTCTAAAAATCACAATATTTTTACAGCTGCTGCTGCACCCAGCAGCAGCAACAGCTGTAACCTGC
Organism: Raddia distichophylla; assembly: GCA_005191435.1. NCBI lineage: Eukaryota > Viridiplantae > Streptophyta > Magnoliopsida > Poales > Poaceae > Raddia > Raddia distichophylla. The sequence continues at coordinate 48,191 of SPJY01019473.1, forward strand.
ATACCTAAAAACCCGCACATTCAAATTTCCCACAATTTCACACATACACATTTATATATCCGATACGACAATTTTCAATATACCACAAAGTAATACCATATGTCCAACCATATCAACATCACAATCTAAATGTGGCAAACATCACAATGACAACATGCACGTAACAATAATAATCACAATATCACGGCTGTCGTGGTGGGGTGCCGAAGAGCTGCTCCGCGAGGTTGGCGGCCATGTTCCCGGAGGCGTCCTCGTCCTGCGGCGCGTCGTCCTGAGGATGTGGCACGAAGGACGGAGGTGCAGACATGGCAAAACCCGAACCCTGTGAATTTTTTCAATTAGTTAGTTGACATATTTGTACTTTGCGATAGTGTATGGATTTAGCATAGGTTACTTACTGCTGGACCACAGAACCAGGGACGCTCGACGTTCGGCTAGTTGGGTGTGGGGACGTAGGTCGGCTGGGTCCCGTAGGTGCCTGGTGGTGCCATCTGTCTAGGGTAGCCGCCCTGGCCAACATAGGTGCCTGGAGGGACTGGGTAGCTACCGTACACGGCCGGGCCACCTGTGTAGGGACCAGCAGTCCCCACCTGGCTCGAGGAGCTGCCTGCAAGCCCCGCATGACCGCTTGGGCCGGCCTGCTCATAAATTTGAGTTCGTTAGTACACTTGTGAAGATATGCATCTATTAAAATGAATTGAAGTGCGAATGCGTTGTCGGCCGACAAGTACAAATGACGAGCCGCCTGGGATGTCAAGTTTTGCTGTTCCTGTCTTCTGCAAAAAGGCAATAAGACAATAAACATATGTAACATGAAATTATTATTTCTAATTGTTACTCACCTATGGTACTACTGTACGGCCGTGACCCGTGCATTGGACATCATGTCTTGAACCCTCTGCTTCGCCATCTTGTCGATGACAGGAGCAAAGTCTGATTGCTGAAGACCCTCTTGTAGAACGAACCTGAGCTGCGGTGCATTATAATAACAAACATAGTTAGTGGTAACAAAAAATAAATGTGAAAGTGATTTTGTAGCTTGCCCATAATTCGCGGATGACCTGATCCGCGGCATTGCTATCCCCATGCAGGGCTAGCCTGTAGTCGTCCCAGCTATACGCAGGCCTCGTCGTCCCATCCACGGTGATCATCCCAGGGTAGTACTGCCTCGTCAGAGTGCCAAGGGCAGGACCAGGCTGGTGTCTCTCGTTGATATCTACCATGGACATGTTGCTGCACATTTGTAACAAATTTTGGACAAATTTGATTAATTTAAATCGATGAGGTAAAAAAATAGTTAGGGTATTCAAAGATACGTACATGTCACCATCAATCTGGATCGGTGGTCGTCCAGCTTGCTGAGGTGGTGCGGCCCTCACCTTGTTTGGACCCTCTTTTCCTCCCGCTGGTCTGAGAAGACGAGCCTCCCTGGCTATCTCCTACCCCACACTCACCAGCCCCACTCTCCTGAGTGAGAGCTATCTCCTGACTGGCCTCAGGGGCCTCCTCCTCCTCCTCCTCGGCACCCCGTGGTGGGTTTACAAACCTGCGCGACGGCATATCCTGCATATGAAAAAATAAAACAATAGTTAGTCACATAAATTATATACAATCACAAGAAGCAGTTGAAAATAAGACATCTAGGCTACATATGTAACCTGGAATATTGGTAATAACTAGCAATAATTATCGTCGACATCTATAGGATCTTCGTTTGAGGGTCCCACGTCATCCAGGTTTTCTTCAACCTCTTGTAATTCATCTTGTTCTTCTTCGACATCTGGGTCTTCAATAGCCTATAGTTCATCATGCCCCAACTCAATATCGACTATCATTGTGACGTGAAGTCGGTGATCCTGTGTTGGGCCCTCATAATCATCGGTCGTTGGATCTAATAATCTCCCTGGACGACGGACCTTGTACACAACCCACCACAACTTCAAATCTTCAATAAACACTGCCTTTCACAGATTTTCGGTATGGATAGTGCAGATAATACACCTGCTCTACTTGGTTAGCGAGAATGAATGAATCATATCCTTTGAGTTTGGAAGTGTGCTTGACCTCCACTAGACCAATGTCATGTTTTCGCCGGACACCATCATACGGGTCAAACCAAACACAACGAAATAGAACTACTGAGAGTTCTTTACTTCCTTCGAATACATGCTCGACTATCTCTTCAATGATGCCGTAATAGTCAACCCCATCCTCTCCCTGACATAAGACACCGCTATTAATGATGCCGTAATAGTCAACCCCATCCTCTCCCTGACATAAATCAGGTTTTAACCGCTCATATGTAGAGGAACGGAATCGAAAACCATTTATATCGTACCGGTTATGAACTTTCACAGATCGCATGCATCCACGCGGCATTTGACGGAGATCATTATGTAAACTAGCATCAATAGCAGCTTGTTTCTAAAACCATGCCAAGAAGTTCGGTCGTCCATGTCCAGCACCGGCCCACAGTAGTTGAGTTCTCTCACCAGCAGTTGGTAATCGATTTCCTCTCCATTCAACTCGGACAAATTCATCCCTCATGGCTGCCAACTCTTCGATGTTGTCGAACAAATACAACAGTGCAACAACCCATTCATCGTCAATTAAGTCTTGGATGAGATACTTACCGACTGCCCAGCCTTGCACCTGATAAATTCTTAACTCAGACTGAATTCTGCGCTCGGCTGTACGGTATCTAGGTATCTGAATATTCACATTATTCTCTGTCGCCAGGTATTTGTTGGTGAAATTAGTGATCTCTTGTATATGATACGCCTCGGCAATTGAGCCTTCAACGCGTGCTTTGTTTTTCAAGCTTGCTCTAACATTTTTCAATCGTCTCTCTATAGGATACATCCACATATATTGGACTGGCCCTCCAAGCCGAGCTTCAGAAGGTAGATGTACGAGTAAGTGTTGCATTGGATTGAAAAACCCGGGAATATAAATCTTTTCTAACTTACAGACGAGCACAACAATATCATCCTCAAGCTTGATCATATCCTCCCTGGTGATCTCCTTAGCACATAGTTTCCTATAAAAGAAACTCAGTTCATAGAGCGTCCTCCAAACATTCTCGGGTACGTAACCTCGAAACACGACGGGTACAAGGTCGCGCATGAATATGTGAAAGTCATGGCTTTTCATTCCATTGATCTTTCCTTGAGTGATGTTCACGCCTCGCCCAAAATTTGACGCATAGGCGTCCGGAAATTTTAGGCTATTCTAAAACCAAAATAATACCTCTTTCTTTTGCGAAACTGTTAAGCAATATGCAGCTTTTGGCTTCTTCTTTACCCCCTCAACCATGTTCATCGACGGTCGATCGCATATCTCCTCACAATCCTGCCGTGCCTTTGCATTATCTTTACTTTTTTCAGCTATATCAAAATTGGTGCTATAAATAGCTTCTGATACATTTTTCTCTTGGTGCATCACATCGGTGTTGTGCAGCAGTAATAGATCTTGTGCATATGGCAGAGAGTATATGCTACACTTATGCGTCCAATTATGTGAAATATCATAATCTTCGTAAAGACCATTCTGACCCTCAACCAAGTTGGCATGCCATTTCTTAATAAACGCAATACCCACACGACCACGTTTTCTACTCTTTACCACCGTGTTCTTACGGAACGCATTTTTCTGCTTCCGAAATGAATGCCCTGGTTTTAGAAATGCTCGATGACAGTCGAACCAACTAGGTTTGCCACCGAAACTTAGCTGAAATGCCTCTGTATCATCCAAACACACCGGACAACTAAGCCGACCGTGTGTGCTCCATCCTGAGAACATGCCGTATGCGGGGAAATCATAAATGGAGTACATGTACGCAGCCTTCATAACAAAAGATCTGTTTGTTTTTCTATCATATGTTGCGGCATCTTTTTCCCATAACTCTTTCAACTCGTTAACCAATGGACTCATAAACAGATCTAGATTCTTTCCTGGATTTTTCGGCCCAGGCACGATTAACGAAAGAAACATGAACTCCTCTTTCATTAAAAGAGACGGTGGAAGATTGAGAGGAATACTAAAAACAGGCCAACATGAATACGAGACAGCCATCATATTAAAAGGGTGAACCCATCGGTGGCCAGTGCATGGCGTACGTTTCTTGGATCAGCAGCGAACTCCGGATACACCTTATCAAAGTGTTGCCATGCTTCTCCATCGGCCGGATGAACCATCACGCCAGGTTTTGCACGTTTACCCTCCTTATGCCACCTCATCTGTTGTGCGGTCTCCTCCGTCATGAAACAACGTTGGAGTCGTTTCTTTAACGGAAAGTACCGCAATACTTTCCTCGCCACGTTCGTTTGTTTCTTTTCTCCATTACCGTCGACAGTCTCGACAAATCTGGACTCCCCACAATAATCACAAACATTCTTGTCAGCATCACCCTTATAGTACAGCATGCAATGGTTAGGACAATAATCTATCTTCTCGTACGGCATTCCCAGACCAGTAAGTAATTTCCTACACTCGTACCAGCTGGAGGGCATCTTGTGTCCTTCCGGAAGGGCATCGCCTAAGCATCCCAACAACTCATCAAAACAATTGATAGAGAAGTTGTATTTGCATTTCACAGCCATCATCCGTGTAACCATAGACAATAGGGTTACGATTGTTCGATCGTGCAACGGCTGCTTAGAGGATTCCAGAAGGGTTAAGAATTCGGTCATCGAGGTTGTTGCCCCCTCATCATCAAAATCATGGCCGAAGTCATCCATCATGTCTTGCATCCGATCAATTTCATCGAATCCTTCGTCCGGATCGGGAGGCGCGACAAAAGCACTCTCACC
>SPJY01019473.1:53177-232532 GCA_005191435.1 Raddia distichophylla
GCGTTCTCTTTCTACAATTCCCACACTCTTTACATGGGCAATGTACATATGCGGTGTCAGGGTTAGGGGTCGCCTAGAAAGCACTATCCACGAATGCATTAGCCTTCTCATACCATTCATCTGAGTGTTGTCCGTTCGCTCTCCATCCGTCGTACATCCACCTTCTGTCTTCTTCCATCGCTCTTAACATAATATGCTACACGTTAGGGTTTCCCAAAAGGCATAGGAAGGATTCTAAACCCACCCACGAATGACCGCTTGGGCATGTCTCGTTGTGATGCCGAAAGGGGAAGAGACAAAATTTCGGCAGCATAACCCTACAGTTCTCCTAGTGCAACGATGGCTAAAGAGCTGGAATTCAACTCAATAGCACTTATGTTATGCACAGGAGAACTACAAGGTCATACCGTCAAAATTTTGTCTCGAACCCACCGGCATCACAACGAAACATGCTTGAACGGCCATTCGCAGGCTGTCCACTGGGACGCCACAAACGGGCTGTCCACTGGACAATTCGGGAACATTTTGCACAACCCGTAATGGAAACAAACGAATCACCGTTCTAATTTCCTTACGCGTTGTGTTGTTCCCGAACGGGTGACGTACGGCTAGGTGACATGCGTTTCTAACATAACATACACCAACAATTAATTAAAAGCAACATTATCACTAAAAATAATTAAAACATATTATATCAAATTACTAACATCAGTATAAACTCTAACTTACCTATTACTAATTTTCTTTTTTTAAAATTACTACAAATTTACGAAAATAATTAATTAATACTGCTAATAGCATATCTAATTACATTTTCGACGGGGTTGGACCGTCGAGACTAAGCTACAGAAATTTTAAAAAAATTGGCGCGAAAGCGTTTTAGGTACCTGCGGACCGACTAGGGCGGCTGGACGGTGGCGCGGCTTGGGCACGGGAAGCCCTAGCTCAGAGCGGCGTCGACGGGAGCTGAGGTGGCGGCAGCGGCGGCGGCGGTGCGGCGATAGCACGACGGTGGCAGCCGCGGGGGCGTAGACGACGGCAGCGGCGGCGCAAGGGCACGGCGACGGCGACAGTGGCAGGGCAGCGCGGGGCGCGGCGGCGGCGGCGGCAGCGTCGGACGCGGGGTGGAAACAGGGGCATAGGCACGAAATGCCTAAGTCCCAAAAACCATCGGCGCTAATAAGGGACTGTCTCGACGGCCCTAAGCCGTCGAGAATGACCTTTCTTCGTACACGCATACCACGTGGCACGAGCTGAGTGGACCAGGCCGTCGAGATAGAGCCACATGACCGTTCGCCACACTAAATCGATCCTATCTCGACGGCCTTCAGCCGTCGAGAAAAAGCCACCTCCCACTAAAGGCACGCCACGTGGCGCGCTCGCGTTCGATGTCCGTGAGATGACTCTATCTCGACGGCCTAATGCTGTCGAGAGAGGGGCCTGTAACCTTTGGGTGCGGTGTCGTCAGCAGCTGTCCATATTCTCAACGGCCAACGGCCGTCGAGAATGACGAAAAGTGTACTGAGCTGCTGGAGCATCGCATGTCTCGACGGCCACGTCATTCCGGCCGTCGAGAGTAATCTATTTCTACGGCCTGCGTTAACTACCGTCAAGACAGATTGTTTTTATCGACCGTTTTGTCTAGGGCCGTCGAGAAAAGTTTATTATCGACGGCTAGCAGTACTTCCCCCTTCAATGGTCAACTGTGCTGATTTATTTTTAAAAAAACATAGAAATTTTTTTAAAAATTCCTATCTGCATAGTCTTGCTAAACACATGAATATACACCTCCAAAAAATTTTATACGATGAAATTATATCCGGAATAACAGGTACATGTGTAGGGGGCCATATCGTCTAATGATTTATCGAAGGTTGTATAGTTGTACGAAATACATCTAACATGTGCATAATTTTTTTTTAATAAATCACCATTGGATCCAAAAACCTTTAAATAAATATCATTGCACTATAATGTTAGTAACTACAATGGAGTATTTTTTAAATTTGCTACTAATTTTAATAATATTAAAAATACACACATATACATATATATGTTGTACAACACATAACATGCAAACATGAAATATGTGAATATTTTGGAAAAAACATTATTTAATTTTTAATATTTTTCTGTACAATTAAAATTTTGTCACCTATTTTTACAAATTTCAAATCTTTTTGGAAAATTTAAAAAGAAAGTTAACTTGTCTGCAAATAATTAAACAAATGTTCAAATCATCAAATGGGCCAGCCCAGTAAGCCTGGGGTCGTCTTTAGGAGTTTCTCTGTCTTGACGGCCAATATTTGACCGTCATACAATACAATGTATCGACGTTTTCATGGGCTGGCCCATAATATTTTTCGACGGCTTATGCTTAGCCATCGAGATAAAGGTTTTCCCGCCGACGTGAAAGCCAGGAAATGGCGTGGGCGGGAGGCCGGGGGACCTTGTATCGACGGCCGTATTGTGGCCGTCCATAAAACCTGTTTTTTACGACGGCTCTTAGGAGGCCGTCGACATTAGTTTACTAATATCGACGGCTTAGATGTGGCCGTCGAGAATTGTCGCAATTCCTGTAGTGATTCAACTCAGCCCAAAAAACGACGCGAAAAGAAAATTGCGTTCAATCACAATCTCTAAATAACACTCCCAAATTTTTCATGGACATTGTTGACATCAACTCCCAATAATATCCTTCTGTAGCATAGTTACCATAGCACCGCCCTCATCACATGTTCTTTTAGATTTACTCCAAAGGTCCGTAGTAGCTACTTTAGCAACGTAGCGATCATCCTCTATGTCGGTCTAGTTATCCTACTGTGACTGATTGAAAATTGGACAGATCTACTCTCGTTTCACCATACGAAGTCGCAAATTATTTCAACGTAACCATGATATATATCCTACACATGGTGAAAAATCCTGACATTATGACTATGCAAAAAGTTTGGACACTACTACCTACAAATAACTCACATATATGTATCGTCATCTCGGTCCTTTCACATATGTATGCTACAAATTGCACTACAAACATAATATATCCCATCTACCCTACAAATCACACTAATACTAACTAGTTGTGACTAAACATTCTACACATTTACTACTCTACCTATCACTTAACTACACACTTACTACTTTACGAGTTACCTAACTACACATTTACTACTCTACATATCACCTAACTACACATTTTTCAACTAATCTAAATTAAGTTGCATTTCTAACTCCATTATTGATTTTCATTGCTATCATATCGTATTTTCAGAATTTACAAATTAATTTTCTAAAAAAGTGTATCTTAAAGGCCACCCGTGGGAGGCGACTCCCTTCCTCTCCTCTCCCTCTTCATTTCTCTCCTCTCCATCCCTATCTCTTCCTTTCTTTCCCTCCCTCTCTACCTTTCTCCCTCACTCTTTCTCCACCCGAGGGGAACACAAATGGCCACAGTGCTAGGTAGGGGCCAGCGCGCGGTTTATATTGGAAAAATCCTGCCAGTTGGAACGGTGGAATTTCCGCCCTTCCAAATCATGCCGTTAGAAAGGGAGATTTTTTTTTTCCTTTAGCCGAATCCCACCATGCCAAGTGGCGGCCAGAGAAAACCCATCAATTCAACTGGCGGCTTTGCCTCCCATGTGCTCCAATTCGTTGCAGCTATAGTACGCCAGATAAAGGTCAGGTTATATTTTCCACCCTATAGACTGGCAAGAGGAGCCTATTTATTTAATTTTCATAAACAAATATTTATTTATTTATTTTAAAAAATAAAAATGTAAAAAATCATCGGGGAAGAGGGGACTAGGGCCTATGAATGGCCCATTAGATGAGGGAGGCCGGCCAAGAATGGAGAATCATGGGCGTGCTATCCGATTTTGACCGGCTTGGTCTATGAGGGGTGCTAATCACGATTTTTATCGTAGAATTTTTTCTGTACATTATTGTCCCCATACTGAGCCCGCCGTGGAACGAAGGTAATCGCTAAAGCTTCGCTTTTTAGTCTGGTGTGTTACGAGCAGGGATTTAAACTTCAGAGACCTATAAATTTCGTCCTCCAGCAAAATTTACGAAATTTCGGAGAAAGAAAAATAGAGATTTTTAATTTTAAACAAAAAAGTTATGAAAAATAGCAAACCATATAGTTAAACATGTTTGATTCACTATGGACTATGCACCAAGCTAACATATGGTCTCTAGAGATGGATGTTACGATTTCATTTTTATATTTTAGTTTGAAGTTTTATAAAATTTGTTGAATTCAAAAATTTTGAGAGGTGTCTTGAAATTTCGTCCACCGAAATAAAAATCCCTGGTTAGGAATTGTTGCAAATATTGCGGTATAAGTAGATTACTCAATTCACACTGAATATAGCACAAACAACAATAATACCATGAATTAAAGTCAAAATCATGAATTCTACAAGATTATGCAAAAAGGCATATAAATCCATAATTAGCAATAACCCAATAAACATGGTACCAACTGAACTCAACAAAATCAGCATAAAGCTCAGATTTAATTGAAAAGAAAGATTATAATTTGTTCTCATATTGCAATTAAAGGGTTGCTAATCATGATTAGCCATCCAACTCCAATTTTGGGCCAATTTTCATAGGTTGAATTAATCTGAAATTAAAGATTTCAATACTAGGACAGCACTGCTCTTGCACAAAAGTTTACTCAATGCTTTAAGGTATGAAACAGTGACAGCAACAATGCTCCAGAAGAATAATAGACAATAAGTATATTCGGCTAGTACACGAATTAACAAGCTCATGACAGAGCCGAATAGCTGCACACAAACTCACTGATATAACTAATAGCAAGGTAAGCCAATACCACTAGTTCTTCAAAGTTAAATGCATAATCAGTGCAGCAGAGAATTGATCAAATATTCTACTCTAATTACTGAACCATACACATTGAGTCTCCAGGGTGAATGCTAAGAGCAGTACTAGTCCAGATTCAACAAACTTCTTTAATTAACAGATTAAACAAGCCTAAAATAGTGCAATCATCATCAAACAATATATATGTATATATAGCCCACAAAACCACAGTGCAAATATCCTGATTGGGATCGGCCTCTATTCAAAGAATAGGTCCCCAGATGCCCAATTGGCCTACTGTACAAAAGGGAAGAACACAAATACTTACGGTGTGCCGAATTCGAGTCGGCAACGAAGCAAACAGTGGCAAAGCGTGCACAAGGCACTGACCCAGAAATCAGATCGCCGTGCTACGTAGCACCACCGACGAAATGGATCGGAGATACGATGCCGTCACTCCCCACCACGAACAAGCCGAGGAGAAGAGCCCGAGGAGCACAAGGAAGAACATAGCAATACGGTGACCACCCCGTGGCCTACGGGTACCAACGACAAGGAGGACCACAGGAGCTCACGCCGGCAGCACCCATGCCAGAAAACCGGCGAACAGTAGCGGCAACGGGAGCACGAAAGTCAGAGCAAAGGGGAAAACTCAGTGAAACTGATAGCCAAGAGAGAGGAGAGGGACTTCCCCATATAGGCGACGTCCGCGCAACCAACCCCGAGAACGACGGCCACCCGTGCACGCGCACGCAGCCCCACGCTCGTTGGGTAGCTCTAACAGCCGCCGCCACTGGTCGCTAGCTAGGGTTCGGGAAGAACCCGACCCAACTCCAAGCCAAAGCCAGGGGCAGCAGCGCTGCCCCTCCTCTCCACTTAACCGGCCAATAGGGTCTAATGGGCCCAGTACGGGCAAAAGGCCAACAGGACTTAGGAGTACGTTCGCTGCCGTGCCACACATGCAAGTTCGAATCTTATTCTGCTACCATCGCTGTACTTCGTCTGTCTGCTTTCCCAGCCTGTAACATCTAGCAAGCAAAGTACAAAAGCTATAGCTGTCACGCTCACGTATGACCTCACCTACCGAGTCCACGCTTAACTACCATTGGCCATTAAGCACTTGCAGCATTATATTCCGAGCAAAGAGGACGTGTGATGTATCTCATGTGAGCCTTAAAAAATCTTTTAGATATAATATTTACGATTATTTTCTTTCTCCCATATTCTTCTTCATTCCTCCTCTTCTCTCTCCCGTGTTAAGTTGTCGATCGCCCTGACACTAGCGAGACCACTTACTGGCCACCACTCTCCATCATCGTTTAACTACTCCCCCTGACGCCTCGCCATCTTCTTTCCCAAAGTTTCTTCTAACATTATTTTTTTTGCAATGTTGCTCTGCAGGGAGAGACGGGGCCACGGATGAGGTGAAGTTAGGAGATGAGTTGGGGCTTGTGCGCAAGGCTGTAGTAAAAAATGAGATGGTAGGCACTCACATATGATGCCTATATATGCTTCGAGAACCAGTGGTTCGGGCGAGAGACCGAGGAGCACAAGGCTGCCAAGAGAGCTCAATTCTGGGTGGGTAAGTTAAGTCGTTCTTCGAGTAGTCATCGACATATATTGCTCCTGAGAGCTAGTCGGCGTGCCTATCGCATAGGACACTGTCGGTCATCAACCGACAAAGGGGGATGGAAGACATTGCGTGGTCGTATGAGCGTTCTTGGCTTCACTGCATGCTCTTCTTGTTCCTCCTCCTTGCTTCCTCCCTAGTCCCTTCCTATTTATACACTAGTCGTTACTCCCCGTGCATTAGATCTAGGGCCACTACTGACATCGGAGAACACTAGAGGCTAGCTTGTTGCCTACACCGAGAAGGAGTGGAAGTCATCATCATGAGTTCGTGCGTTGGTGTAGGAGAGAGGAGGAAGGAAGAAGGCGACAGTAGAACGGTCTAAAGATGGCACGTGTAGTGTTCAATACTATTTTTCTATTTTCATTAGATTCATAATGGCAAATTTCTAAATACAAACTCTACAGAGACATTTTTTTTTTGAATCTCCAACTTTGTTGTTACATTTATCCAACTTGTGACAATTATCCAATCAACACATCTATATAATAGTACATAGCCGAGTGCTCTCCCGCTGCTCTCCCAGGCGGGCCACGTGGCTACCCTGCTCGCCCGGCGCAGCCACGCCCGTCTGATCGGGCGCACCCTGCAACATCTGGCCGTCCGTTAGGTTTTTAGATTTAAAACAGTTTTTTTTTCAAAAATTTTTGGACAAGACTTTGACCATTCGTTTTATTCAAAAATTTAGTGCAAACATGAAAAAATATAAGTCATGTTTAAAGTAATTTTAATGATAAAACAAATCACAACAACATAAAATAATATGAGACCGACTAGAACGTAGGCGCTTGCGTTTTGCATTTAGTGCAGGTGATCTTTTTTCAGTACGATTGTACAGAAATTTTACCATACAGAAGTACCGAAAGAACAGTATAAAAAATTGAAAAAACCCTGTAATCTACCAATCGAGCAAATCAGAGAGGTAGAGAATATTAGATCGACGGGAGCAGGGCGGCTCGGTGTTCACGAGCTCTCAGCCGTGCACGGCGCCGCGTTTACTAAGGAAGAGCAGGGAGGCTAGCAGCGGCGTCGGCGGCGCAACAGCTAGCAACATCGGTTGCAGTGAGCAGCGGCCGCGGCGACGCAGTTGCTGGCGACATCGGCGGCGGTGAGCAGCGGTGTCGGCGGCGGGCGCATGGGTGCGAACCATCGCCTGCGCGAGCGAGCGAACACAGACGCCTACAAATAATATTTATATAGTTTTTTTTTAATAAGACGACCGGTGAAAAACTTCTGCAGAAGTCAAAAGCGTCCAAATAAAAACGGAATGAGTATCACACTAAACCACTTTTAAATACCGCACGTCACTAGCCACACACTAGCTAGCACTTCTTCTCCCACATTACCATTAGCTCGCAGTAGCTAGCTCCATCCAAAAGCCATGGCGGCGCCTAATTAGCCTCTGTTAACATCAGTACAAAACATGTGGGGTGTAGCTTTCGCATTAAGCTATGAATCTCTAATTGGAGCACTAATGATTTCACTAACACGGTTTCTACATTGTAGGACCTCTAACATGCTGTCATTATGTGAATGCATTACGAAAATACAAGTATGATTACAAAACATGCCGTTATTAATCCTGTAAACTCTATTTCATATGTATTGGTCCTTGCCCAATAAAAATCCCCATTTCTACTCGCACAGCAATGAACCGCGATTACCCAATAAAAATCCCCATTTTAACTCGCACAGTAATGAACCGCAACAACCGTAGCAATCCTCCAATCAACCGAGCACACCCCTCCAATCAACCCCAACATCGTGCGCCGCCCACTTCTAACCAGAACCACAACGAAGTCTACTGTCGCGTACCTTACATCTGCAACCGGTGGAGGTGCTTCCCGTCGGTGACGAACAGGGCGAAGGTGTCCGGAGAACAAGGCCCGCTCCTGCCTGGATCTGGCGACCGGGACGACGGCAATAGCGTTCCCGCGGGAGGCCGCTTGCTCCAAGTCAAGGATCTCCGCGCTCCTTCGGCTCCTGGCCTGTCCATGAGCTCTGCCGCTGCGGTGCCCGAGGGGGAGAAGCCATGTCGCCGCTCGTTACTCTTGAGTCGCAATCCTAAGGGGAGAGGAGTACTGCAGACGTTGGGGAGAGGGGGAGCGGCATTCGCGAGAACGACTGAGATGGTGGGGACAGCGGGGAGTGCTGTTGGTTGGATCCTCGTTAACTAAAACCAAACTGAACCAGGGCCAAACGATGTATCGAAGAGGGCCCTAGTATGTTGATTCAACTCAGCCCAAAAAACAATGCTAAAAGAAAATTGCGTTCAATCACAATCTCTAAATAAAACTTCCAAATTTTTCGTAGACATTGTTGGCATCAACTCCCAATAATATCCTTCTGTAGCATAGTTACCATAGCACTACCCTCATCACATGTTTTTCCGGATTAGTCCAAAGGTCCGCAGTAGCTATTTTGCAATGTAGTGAACATCCTCTATGTCGGTCAAGTTATCCTACTGTGACTGATTGAAAATTGGACAGATCTACTCTCGTTTTACCATACAAAGTCTCTCCTTCCCCATAGATTATTTTGAAATATAACTTGTCTAGGATTACTCCTGCTTAGAAAAAAGGTCGCAAATTATTTCAACGTAACCATGATATATACCCTACACATGGCATTTTAAAAAAATCCTAACATTATGACTATGCAAAAAGTTTGGACACTACTACCTACAAATAACTCACACATATGTATCTCATATGTACCCTACAAATTGCACTGCAAACATACTATATCCCATCTACCCTACAAATCACACTAATACTAACTAGTTGTGACTAAACATTCTACACATTTACTACTCTACCTATCACTTAACTACACATTTACTACTTTACGAATTACGTAACTACACATTTACTACTCTACATATCACCTAACTACACATTCTTCAACTAACCTAAATTAAGTTGCATTTTTAACTACATTATTTTTCATTGCTATCCTATCATATTTTCAGAATTTACAAATTAATTTTCTAAAAAAATGTATCTTAAAGGCCACCCGTGGGAGACGACTCTCTTCCTTCCTCTCCTCTCCCTCTTCCTCTCCTCTCCTCTCCATCGCTCTCTCTTCCTTTCTTTCCCTCCGTCTCTACCTTTCTCCCTCGCTCTCTCTCCACCCGAGGGGAACACAAATGGCCACAGTGCTAGACAGGGGCCAGCGCGCGCTGTTTATATTGGAAAAATCTTGCCAGTTGGAACGGTGGAATTTCCGCTCTTCCAAATCATGCCGTTAGAAAGGGAGGATTTTTTTCTTTAGCTGAATAACCCGTCAATTCAACTGGCGGCTTTTGCCTCCCACGTGCTCCTATCCGTTGCAGGTTCTATAGGCCGCAATTTGTTCAGCGGAAAATCAACTTCCCGCCCGATAAAGGTCATGTTATATTTTCCACCCTATAGACTGGCGGGAGGAGCCTATTTATTTACTTTTCATAAAAAAATACTCCCTCCGTTTTAAAATATAGGGCGTGCATGTTTTTTCAAAAGTCAATGTTTAGAATCTTTGACTAATAATTAAGTAAAAATGTACATGTTTTAGTATATGCATGTAATATATTTAGATCCGTATTTAAAAGTATTTTGATATGATGTTAGTTTTGCAGTTGCTAATGACATATTTTGAAAGAAATTAACGGTCAAAGTTATACTTTGAAGACCGTGGCAAAAATTTATATCCCCTATATTTTGGAATGGAGAGAGGACTTATTTATTTATTTTAAAAATTAAAAAATGTAAAAAAAATCGGGGAAGAGGGGACGATGGCCTATGAATGGCCCATTAGATGAGGGAGGGAGGCCGAGAATGGAGAATCATGGGCCTGCTATCCGATTTTGACCGGCTTGGTCTATGAGGGGTGCTAATCACGATTATTGTCGCCCGCCGTGGAACGAAGGTAATCGCTACAGCTTCGCTTTTTAGTCTGGTGTGTGTTACGAGCAGGGATTTAAACTTCAGTGACCTATAAATTTCGTCCTCCAACAAAATTCACGGAATTTCAGGGAAAGAAAAATAGAGATTTTTAATTTTAAGGAAAAAAGTTATGAAAAATAGCAAACCATATAGTTAAACATGTTTAATTCACTATGGACTATGCACCTAGTTAACATATGGTCTCTAGAGATGGATGTTAAGGCTTCATCTTTATATTTTAGTTTGAAGTTTTATAAAATTTGTTGAATTCAAAAATTTCGAGAGGTGTCTTGAAGTTTCGTTGGCCGAAATAAAAATCCCTGGTTAGGACATATATAGGAGTACGTTCGCTGCCGTGCCACACATGCAAGTTCGAATCTTATTCTGCTATCATCGCTTTACTTCGTCTGTCTGCTTTCCCAGCATGTAACATCTAGCAAGCAAAGTACAAAAGCAACAGCTGTCACGCTCACGTATGACCTCACCTACCGAGTCCACGCTTAACTACCATTGGCCATTAAGCACTTGCAGCATTATATTCTGAGCAAAGAGGACGTGTGATGTATCTCATGTGAGCCTTAAAAAATCTTTTAGATATAATATTTACGATTATTTTCTTTCTCCCATATTCTTCTTCATTCCTCCTCTTCTCTCTCCCGTGTTAAGTTGTCGATCGCCCTGACACTAGCAAGACCACTTACTGGCCACCACTCTCCATCGTCGTTTAACTACACCCCCTCTCGCCATCTTCTTTCCCAAAGTTTCTTCTAACATTATTTTTTTTGCAATGTTGCTCTGCAGGGAGAGACGGGGCCACGGATGAGGTGAAGTTAGGAGATGAGTTGGGGCTTGTGCGCAAGGCTGTAGTAAAAAATGAGATGGTAGGCACTCACATATGATGCCTATATATGCTTCGAGAACCAGTGGTTCGGGCGAGAGACCGAGGAGCACAAGGCTGCCAAGAGAGCTCAATTCTGGGTGGGTAAGTTAAGTCGTTCTTCGAGTAGTCATCGACATATATTGCTCCTGAGAGCTAGTCGGCGTGCCTATCGCATAGGACACTGTCGGTCATCAACCGACAAAGGGGGATGGAAGACATTGCGTGGTCGTATGAGCGTTCTTGGCTTCACTGCATGCTCTTCTTGTTCCTCCTCCTTGCTTCCTCCCTAGTCCCTTCCTATTTATACACTAGTCGTTACTCCCCGTGCATTAGATCTAGGGCCACTACTGACATCGGAGAACACTAGAGGCTAGCTTGTTGCCTACACCGAGAAGGAGTGGAAGTCATCATCATGAGTTCGTGCGTTGGTGTAGGAGAGAGGAGGAAGGAAGAAGGCGACAGTAGAACGGTCTAAAGATGGCACGTGTAGTGTTCAATACTATTTTTCTATTTTCATTAGATTCATAATGGCAAATTTCTAAATACAAACTCTACAGAGACATTTTTTTTTTGAATCTCCAACTTTGTTGTTACATTTATCCAACTTGTGACAATTATCCAATCAACACATCTATATAATAGTACATAGCCGAGTGCTCTCCCGCTGCTCTCCCAGGCGGGCCACGTGGCTACCCTGCTCGCCCGGCGCAGCCACGCCCGTCTGATCGGGCGCACCCTGCAACATCTGGCCGTCCGTTAGGTTTTTAGATTTAAAACAGTTTTTTTTTCAAAAATTTTTGGACAAGACTTTGACCATTCGTTTTATTCAAAAATTTAGTGCAAACATGAAAAAATATAAGTCATGTTTAAAGTAATTTTAATGATAAAACAAATCACAACAACATAAAATAATATGAGACCGACTAGAACGTAGGCGCTTGCGTTTTGCATTTAGTGCAGGTGATCTTTTTTCAGTACGATTGTACAGAAATTTTACCATACAGAAGTACCGAAAGAACAGTATAAAAAATTGAAAAAACCCTGTAATCTACCAATCGAGCAAATCAGAGAGGTAGAGAATATTAGATCGACGGGAGCAGGGCGGCTCGGTGTTCACGAGCTCTCAGCCGTGCACGGCGCCGCGTTTACTAAGGAAGAGCAGGGAGGCTAGCAGCGGCGTCGGCGGCGCAACAGCTAGCAACATCGGTTGCAGTGAGCAGCGGCCGCGGCGACGCAGTTGCTGGCGACATCGGCGGCGGTGAGCAGCGGTGTCGGCGGCGGGCGCATGGGTGCGAACCATCGCCTGCGCGAGCGAGCGAACACAGACGCCTACAAATAATATTTATATAGTTTTTTTTTAATAAGACGACCGGTGAAAAACTTCTGCAGAAGTCAAAAGCGTCCAAATAAAAACGGAATGAGTATCACACTAAACCACTTTTAAATACCGCACGTCACTAGCCACACACTAGCTAGCACTTCTTCTCCCACATTACCATTAGCTCGCAGTAGCTAGCTCCATCCAAAAGCCATGGCGGCGCCTAATTAGCCTCTGTTAACATCAGTACAAAACATGTGGGGTGTAGCTTTCGCATTAAGCTATGAATCTCTAATTGGAGCACTAATGATTTCACTAACACGGTTTCTACATTGTAGGACCTCTAACATGCTGTCATTATGTGAATGCATTACGAAAATACAAGTATGATTACAAAACATGCCGTTATTAATCCTGTAAACTCTATTTCATATGTATTGGTCCTTGCCCAATAAAAATCCCCATTTCTACTCGCACAGCAATGAACCGCGATTACCCAATAAAAATCCCCATTTTAACTCGCACAGTAATGAACCGCAACAACCGTAGCAATCCTCCAATCAACCGAGCACACCCCTCCAATCAACCCCAACATCGTGCGCCGCCCACTTCTAACCAGAACCACAACGAAGTCTACTGTCGCGTACCTTACATCTGCAACCGGTGGAGGTGCTTCCCGTCGGTGACGAACAGGGCGAAGGTGTCCGGAGAACAAGGCCCGCTCCTGCCTGGATCTGGCGACCGGGACGACGGCAATAGCGTTCCCGCGGGAGGCCGCTTGCTCCAAGTCAAGGATCTCCGCGCTCCTTCGGCTCCTGGCCTGTCCATGAGCTCTGCCGCTGCGGTGCCCGAGGGGGAGAAGCCATGTCGCCGCTCGTTACTCTTGAGTCGCAATCCTAAGGGGAGAGGAGTACTGCAGACGTTGGGGAGAGGGGGAGCGGCATTCGCGAGAACGACTGAGATGGTGGGGACAGCGGGGAGTGCTGTTGGTTGGATCCTCGTTAACTAAAACCAAACTGAACCAGGGCCAAACGATGTATCGAAGAGGGCCCTAGTATGTTGATTCAACTCAGCCCAAAAAACAATGCTAAAAGAAAATTGCGTTCAATCACAATCTCTAAATAAAACTTCCAAATTTTTCGTAGACATTGTTGGCATCAACTCCCAATAATATCCTTCTGTAGCATAGTTACCATAGCACTACCCTCATCACATGTTTTTCCGGATTAGTCCAAAGGTCCGCAGTAGCTATTTTGCAATGTAGTGAACATCCTCTATGTCGGTCAAGTTATCCTACTGTGACTGATTGAAAATTGGACAGATCTACTCTCGTTTTACCATACAAAGTCTCTCCTTCCCCATAGATTATTTTGAAATATAACTTGTCTAGGATTACTCCTGCTTAGAAAAAAGGTCGCAAATTATTTCAACGTAACCATGATATATACCCTACACATGGCATTTTAAAAAAATCCTAACATTATGACTATGCAAAAAGTTTGGACACTACTACCTACAAATAACTCACATATATGTATCGTCATCTCGGTCCTTTCACATATGTATGCTACAAATTGCACTACAAACATAATATATCCCATCTACCCTACAAATCACACTAATACTAACTAGTTGTGACTAAACATTCTACACATTTACTACTCTACCTATCACTTAACTACACATTTACTACTTTACGAATTACGTAACTACACATTTACTACTCTACATATCACCTAACTACACATTCTTCAACTAACCTAAATTAAGTTGCATTTTTAACTACATTATTTTTCATTGCTATCCTATCATATTTTCAGAATTTACAAATTAATTTTCTAAAAAAATGTGTCTTAAAGGCTACCCGTGGGAGACGACTCTCTTCCTTCCTCTCCTCTCCCTCTTCCTCTCCTCTCCTCTCCATCGCTCTCTCTTCCTTTCTTTCCCTCCGTCTCTACCTTTCTCCCTCGCTCTCTCTCCACCCGAGGGGAACACAAATGGCCACAGTGCTAGGTAGGGGCCAGCGCGCGGTTTATATTGGAAAAATCCTGCCAGTTGGAACGGTGGAATTTCCGCCCTTCCAAATCATGCTGTTAGAAAGAGAGAATTTTTTCCGTTTAGCCGAATCCCACCATGCCAAGTGGCGGCCGGAGAAAACCTGTCAATTCAACTAGCGGCTTTTACCTCCTATTTGCTCCTATCCGTTGCAGCTATAGGCCGCAACTTGTTCGGTGAAAAATCAACTTCCCGCCAGATAAAGGCCAGGTTATATTTTCCACCCTATAGACTGGCGGGAGGAGCCTATTTATTTAATTTTCATAAACAAATATTTATTTATTTTAAAAATTTTAAAAAGTAAAAAAAACATCTAGGAAGAGGGGACTAGGGCCTATGAATGGCCCATTAGATGAGGGAGGCCGGCCGAGAATGCAGAATCATGGGCCTGCTATCCGATTTTGACCGGCTTGGTCTATGAGTGCTAATCACGATTTTTATCGTAAATTTTTTTATGTACATTATTGTCCCCATACTGTGTCCGCCGTGGAACGAAGGTAATCGCTAAAGCTTCGCTTTTTAGTCTGGTGTGTTACGAGCAGGGATTTAAACTTCAGAGACCTATAAATTTCGTCCTCCAACAAAATTTACGAAATTTCGAAGAAAGAAAAATAGAGATTTTTAATTTTAAGCAAAAAAGTTATGAAAAATAGCAAACCAAATAGTTAAACAAGTTTGATTCACTATGGACTATGCACCAAGCTATAATACTGTAGCTCTGGATAGAATGTCTGATGTAAGAAAGGAATCTTTTAGAGTGCAGTGTAAAGTCTGAAGAAAATTTAAAGGGAAGGATAGATGGAGTAGCTAATAGTGAAATGGAGGGTGGGGATAGAGGCCCAGGTGTGGATGCTCTAACATATGGTCTCTAGAGATGGATGTTACGGCTTCATTTTTATATTTTAGTTTGAAGTTTTATAAAATTTGTTGAATTCAAAAATTTCGAGAGGTGTCTTGAAATTTCGTTCACCGAAATAAAAATCCCTGGTTAGGACTTAGGAGTACGTTCGCTGCCGTGCCACACATGCAAGTTCAAATCTTATTCTGCTACCATCGCTTTCCTTCGTCTGTCTGCTTTCCCAGCATGTAACATTTAGCAAGCAAAGTACAAAAGCAATAGCTGTCACGCTCACGTATGACCTCACCTACCGAGTCCACGCTTAACTACCATTTTTTTTAATCAAACACGCTTAACTACCATTGGCCATTAAGCACTTGCAGCATTATATTCTGAGCAAAGAGGACGTGTGATGTATCTCATGCGAGCCTTAAAAAATCTTTTAGATATATATATTTACGATTATTTTCTTTCTTCCATATTCTTCTTCCTTCCTCCTCCTCTCTCTCCCGTGTTAAGTTGTCGATCGCCCTAACACTAGCGAGACCACTTACTGGCCACCACACTCCATCGTCGTTTAACTACTCCCCCTCTCGCCATATTCTTTCCCAAAGTTTCTTCTAACATTATTTGTTTTTGCAATGTTGCTCTGCAGGGAGAGACGAGGCCACGGATGAGGTGAAGTTAGGAGATGAGTTGGGGCTTGTGCGCAAGGCTATAGTCAAAGATGAGATGGTAGGCACTCACATATGATGCCTATGTTTCGAGAACTGGTGGTTCGGGCGAGAGACCGACGAGGACAAAGCTGCCAAGAGAGCTCGATTCAGGGTGGGTAAGTTAAGTCGTTCTTCAAGTAGTCATCAACGTATATTGCTCCTGAGAGCTAGTCGGTGTGCCTATCGCATAGGACCCTGTTGGTCATCAACCAACAAAGGGGATGGAAGACATTACGATGGTCATGTGAGCGTTCTTGGCTTCACTACATGCTCTTCTTGTTCCTCCTCCTTGCTTCCTCCCTAGTCCCTTCCTATATATACACTAGTCGTTACTCCCCATATGCATTAGATCTAGGGCCACTACTAACATTGGAGAACACTAGAGGCTAGCTAGGTCGGTGTCAAGCTCCTGCACAACGCTCTGCCCCTTGTTGCCTACACCAAGAAGGAGTGGAAGTCATCATCATGAGTTCGTGCTCTGGTGTAGGAGAGAGGAGGAAGGAAGAAGGCGATTGTAGAACAGTCTAAAGATGGCACGTGTAGTGTTCAAAACTATTTTTCTATTTTCATTAGATTCATAATGGCAAATTTCTAAATACAAACTCTACAAACATTTTTTTTGAATCTCTAACTTTGTTGTTACATTTATCCAACTTGTGACAATTATCCAATCAACACATTTTTAAAGGAGAAGAGAGCCAGCTAGCTACTGTCCCTATTATAATTACTCACATAATTGTTTTTTTATTTATGATGAAAGACTAAAATGGTACAATTATAGAGGAATATTAGACAAGACGAATCCTTTTAAAAGGTTAACGCAATAATCACTCCCGTTGTTACGATTTACTATCTCCATTTTTTTGTTTGACATTTTAAATTTTTGGACAAAACTTTGACCATTCGTCTTATTCAAAAATTTAGTGCAAACATGAAAAAAATATAAGTTATGTTTAAAGTAATTTTAATGATAAAACAAATCACAACAAGAGGAACGATGAAAAACGTCTACAAAAGTCAAAAACATTAAAATAATAACGGAATGAGTATCACACTAAACCACTTTTAAATACCGTACGTCACTAGCCACACACTAGCTAGCACTTCTCCTCCCGCATTACCATTAGCTCGCAGTAGCTAGCTCTATCCAAAAGCCATGGCGGCGCCGGCGACGCCCCTGAGCTCCACCTTCCTGCGCGCGGTGGCGGCCGCGACGATGCTGATGCTAGCGGCGGCGAGCCCGGCCTTGGCGGCGGACACGACCAATTTCAAGCTCTACTTCCACGACGTGGTGGGGGGCCCGAGCCCGACGGCGCTGCGGGTGGCGCAGGCGCCGTCGACCAACTCCTCCTCCACCTTCTTCGGCGGGATGGTGGCCATCGACGACCCGCTGACGAGCGGGCCCGCGCGGGGCTCCGGCGAGGTCGGCCGCGCGCAGGGCACCTACACGTTCGCCGACCAAAGGACCTTCGGCCTGCTCATGTCCATGAACTTCGTCTTCACCGCCGGCGACCACAACGGCAGCAGCCTCGCCATCTTCGGCCGCAACGAGGTGCTGTCCAAGGTGCGGGAGATGAGCATCGTCGGCGGCAGCGGCAAGTTCCGCATGGCGCGCGGCTACGTCCAGGCCAGCACCGTCGACTCCGGCGCCGCCACCGGCGAGACCGTCGTCGAGTACACCGTCTACGTCACCGCCTGACCGGGCAAGATACATGTATAACCATCCCTTTCCTACGCATTAATTCTGAATCCCTGATCTTGTACTGTGCAATCGGCATCGAAGAAGATCATAGTACTATTTGATGCTGATTCTCTTTCTCCATGGATCTTTAGTTTGCGCCATTTTTAAGTTAATTACTTGAGCTTGCCTTGCATCGTCGGACTGGAGAGTAAGATATTTCTTCCTCAATATTTACCGGAGGGTAGCCATTGTAGAGCATAAACCAGTGATTACTGGTTCTTAATTATGGGTATTTTTTTCGATTTCTAAAATCTAAACCGTAAATGTTGATTTTTTTCACCTGAAAATACCAAAATTTGCAGTGATCGATACTGTAGATCGAGAGCCTTCTGTCTGTTCTTCTTCGTATGAACGTTCAGATGCTTGCTACCTATAAATGCTAATCATGTAATGATCCGGATCAGGGGCTCCAACTAAAACAGCACATTAAAAATAGATCTGGCCGTTGGAGAGTACGTGCCGTAGTAGTGCAGGTGATAAGCCTGACAAGATTTAAGGCAGCCATTGCTGGTCGATGCAGATACCGATCTTAATACTGTAACATGCATGAACACCAACCATTTCGCAGCAGGTGATCGATCACATGCAGCTACAGAATTAGTGGGAATCCAGCATGGCCGTTCGTCCGGCGTGGTCGGTGAGAACTGTTCGTTGCGTGGCGAAGAATCGACCGGCCACCGACCACACCGGCCACGCGCCCACCGCCCTCCTCCATTATTGCCGGCCATCTCATATTCACACCTTTCACCTTTGTCTTTGCTTCAGTGTCTCTCTCCTCCCCTGGTTTTCACCTTTGCAGCCTTTGCTTCCGTGGACGTCGCGGTCCTCTTCGATTCGCCTTTCGGTTTAGTATTATTTGTTTGAGCTAGTATTTATAATTTTTCAGACCATTCAGGGTAATACAATATTTCCTTTAAGCTTTGTGAGGTTTTTCAAAAAAATTTAAAAACAATTAGTATTTTTTTTTACTTACTTCGTAACTCTTTTTTAAGACTTTAACTTTTTTTTTCCTCGACCAAATCAAACCGACCACGAAACGGAGAAAAAAACCGAACCGCGGCAACGATGCCATGGATATGTGCCTGCCCTGTGCAATGGTGTGGTTGGTTGGTAGTGCTGTGTGTAGTGCTTTGCCTTTGCAGCATGAGCAGTAACGTGCTTCCCCTATAGATGCAGGCATGTGTCGCCCAGCAATAAGATCAGCAATAAGATAAAGCAATAAGATAAAGCATGCACTACCAACTAATGGCTTATGGATCTGACACTTACATGTTGAAGTAGTTAAGTCAGCGGCTAATTTTTCTATTAATTTAATTAGTGGAGTAATTAGTCAATGAACGGTTTGGTTTGGTGGCACCGTGCCGTGGTTGGTGCAATCACGGTTCTAAATAGTCTACTATGTAGGATAGCATCGTTATAATTTTTCAACATAAGACGCTATAATAAGAACTAAAATTTCATGAACATAGCTATGCCTACTATAGCCTCTAAAATATGACTAATATTTTTGCTATTTTTGTAACCTTTATAGCACATGCTCTACCTCAATGTTACATCATCTAACCTTACAAGGTGATACTGTTAATATAAAACTATATAATAAACGATCACTTATTCTAAGTATTAATGAACTTGTAGAAAAATAAATCGTGGTACTTATTTAGTGGATGGTCATATGAACATCCATTTGACTAAGTATTGCCAAAGTAACATGTACATTTCTTATTTAGTTGGATATAACTAATATTATGCAAATATTTCATGTTTTTTGTAATGTTTACATTCAAACGCTATATAAAATAGCTTATGTGATAGCTTCCCTTGGGTTGCACCGTGAAACCGCGGGAAATGCAATTCAGAACCTTGGGTGCAATCAATGTGCAACCAAACTAATAAAAGTTATGAAAAATTTAAAAAACATTGTGATGTACTTATTGTTTACTCTTCCTATGCTTATAATTAATTTCAACACCAAATTCATTCTATATTAAGAGTTATAAAAGGAATTTTTTGACAAATTTAAAAGGTTCAAAATTGATGATTTTCTTTTTTAACTCTTAAATAGGATTAATTTGAACTTAAAATTTTATATAGAGGTACAATAAGTTTAGATGTACATCAATATTTTGTAAACTTTTGTTAATTTGATTACACCGAAATCTTGATTGCGTAAGATATATATGTTTTCATGGAAGTTATTGGATGTAATTGACCATAAAATTCAAAAGAACATACGAACCAAATTTCTACCAAAAATAATAAAAGAAAACAGTCTATTAATAAAACTTTTGAAATTGATGTTGTATTCTATATATAAGTATTATTCCCAATATGAAGTAACTAAATTCCTCCATTAAAATAATTGGGAAAATTACTTGGGAGAATTGGTTTCAGACCACCAAAATATCACCGCTTTTGAAAAATACCACCGAAACAATTCCACTCTATTAAATACGACCGAAAGTTAGCACCATTACAGTTTTTACCATTCAGTCACACTCCCGCCAAATATTAAATTTTTCTTTTTTGGCAAAAGATAACACGTGAAAATACCAAATTGCCCTTCTTGTAGCATGGTTGAGCCAATGGTTGGCCTCAGCGGCAGCAACGACATCGACAAGAGGTGCCGACCAAGGAAGATGCGCCCCACGGCACCACTTGGGTGAACTAGCGGCAACGTGGGATAAGATGCGGCGGTGCGGTGAGGAGGGGGTAGGGAGGAGACACAAAGGCGCCGAGAGAGGAGAGGTAAGGAGGAGAGGTGAGTGTCGACAGCGGCGGGATCGATTGGAGATGCAAGGGGATGAGAGGAGATGCGGCAGCAACACCTCTTGGCTCGGCTAGAGAGGAGGAGGGAAGGTTAGATGACGGGGCTAGCTGACGGTGCTCTGGTCGAATGGAGCAGGGCCAGTTGCCATGGCGAGGAAGCACCACCACCACTGCCCCTCTGCCACCATCTGATGTGAGGGAGAGAAAGGGACGGGAGTGATAGGAGAGAAAATGAGGGAGATGTCATTTTTTTTTTTGAAAATTTGGTGATGGGAAGGGGCATATTAGTCCAATCATTGCTTAATGTGACAAAATAGGACTGAATGAACTTTTGGTTGTAACGAAACAGAATTGTTTCGGTGGTATTTTCTAAAAGTGGAGAAAAAAATGCTATGAAACGAATTATTTCAAGTAATTTAACCAAAAAATAAAAGTCGCTCCTCAAAATTAAAAAAGGGAATTTTTAGCCAAAACAGTGTGTCCCCCAACGTCCGTCTCATTGACATGTGCCATGCCAATAAGTTGCAACGTTCTAGAATATGGCACCAAAGGACAAGTGCAGGTAACTTCAGGAGAGAGAATGCAAGTTTTCCTTTCAACATGGGAACATGGGTGATCGACTCCAGTATTTTTTTTCAAAGATCCCTTCAATTCATAATACACTTCAGTTCTGTAGTTTTTGAGGCGGTTATAGCACAGATGAGAATGCCGGGTATCATTTTTTAGAATAATCCCATAGCACTTTATTTATTGCTTAAGGAACCACTTTATTACATGAGACCGGGCTTAGAACAAGAAGCAATAGAGAGATTCTCACTCAAAGCCCAAAGGCAAGCTCACTTTAAGCCCATCCCTCCGGGAGCCCCGGATGCGCAACCTGAAGAATCTTCTACACTAGATGGATGTTTGGTTTGCTGCCAAATCTCTCACAACTAAGGTTACACATGTCATAGTTTTTATATCTTGTGTTTGGTTCGTGCCATACTACGGTTTACCACACTTTCTTAACCATTTGACCTACTTGTAATAGACTGATTTTTTTTACCTCACTTTATCACAATTGTGGCGATGATTTTTTTCCCACCACAAAAGTGTGGCAAGACATTAACCAAACAGGGCCATCGTGGTAGGATGTCATATGACATTCTTTTTATCGTTAACAAAGGATAGTTTTAACCAAATATGTAAAATGTAAGTTAGTGGACCAAGCTGATGTTTTGAAACTCAAAGGACCCGACCAAATAGGTAGCGAGACATCAATTTTTTTAAATTTTATATTATTTATTTATTAAATAAATAAATAATACTTTTTATAAAATTTAATAAATAGGTGTTTGTTATCATTCCATCGGACGGGATTTCCCATTAATCTGACAATTTTTACATTTTTCACCAAATATTAAGGCGGAATATACATTAGACTTGTTAAGAACTATACAGAGATAAAACTCACCATTTGGTTGGACGGGATTTATCCTTCTCCCAAAATCCCACAAAATATTGTTATTCATGATGCTACTTTATGATTAATTTTAGTCTACGGCATGCAGCATAATTAATCTGTTGGCCAGGCTCCGCAGAAAAAACTTATATGGCACCCGGTGCCATATAAACTACCATGGCACCCTCTTTTCTCTCTATCTCTCTCCTCCTCCCCCTCTCTCTCCTCCTCTCTCTCTAGCTCATGTCCTCCCTCTCTCCTCTCCGCTCCCTCTCTCATTTGATGGTCGTTCCTGGATGCATGCATGCAGCATTGCAGCCTTGCTTTCGAGTGGTTGACTTTGACTGCCCAACGGCCTTGCATCTGCATGCCTCTGTGGGACCCACCTTTGCTATCCTGCCACGTAGCTCTATGCCTCTGGCCGGTGGCGGAAGGACAAATATTGGATGGGATATCCCGTCAATTATTTGTTGAGTTTTATTGTTTTATTGCCTTCTGATTGGTCCAATGTATATTCCTACTGTTTGGTGAAAATACAGATCTCACCATTTATATCCCACCCGATGGAATAGCAAGAGGCATTTATTTTTTTAATTATAATAAAGAGAATATTATTTATTTATCGCCGAAAATTTTTAAATAAAAAATCCAAAAGACATCACACAGTGGGCCAGACGGCTGCACCACGTTAGCCCAAACTAAGGATGGGCCAATCGTCTTAGGTGGGCCGAGTTACAACGAAGCTCTTTGTTGCATCGCCTTGATGAGCCTATGGAAAAACCAAAGCGATGAATGGCCTTTAGTATCCGGAAATTCATTTAGGCCCAAACCTACTATCTATATATATTCTGTATAGCTCTATTCTGTATGGCCTATACAACCCAATTTTTTTAATTCTTTTTTTTTTTTTGAGTGGAGCTCTCCAGGTGGACTGATTAGTTAGTTCTTGCACAAAATAAGTTTCTTAATAATTTTGGACATGCATGCGTGTCTTTCCTTTGTTATATAACCCATAAAAGATTGTATCTAGTTCTACCTTTTACTTTTAGAAAGGATACTTTTAGAAAGGATTTATGTACGTATGGCACTTTAAATTACCATTTTCGATCCAAGCATGATGTCCTCTCCATTGCACTCTCTCTCCCTCATGTCCGATGGTAGAGAAGGACAGGATTTGGAGAAGATGGTCGGATTTACATGTTTGATACTAGCTACTCTTTTGTTCGCATCTATGGTTTTAATGGTCAAATCTCTTTTTAGATAAAGAAAATAATCTGGTCTCTACGTTGAAAAATATACATGGGCAATAAGTGTCATACATAAGTGTTATTACAATACCAACTGATAAAAAAACATAAGACACGAATTGTAAAAATAGAAATCCTATGATTAAAGCGCCAACCATATTGAAATAAGGCCATCATAGCAACCCACCTATATAGATTGCCACATCTATTGAAATGCCTCCCAGCGGTCATCCTTTTGCAACAATGCCTGTTATATTGCCATAGCCAGTAAACCCTTTTAAAGATAGCCTAAATGAAAAAAAAAATTTATTATCTAAAAAAATTTGTTTCAACAAAGCTAAATAGAAAAAAACTGTTAATTTTAGAATAAGGATTTTTTCTTTCTAAAGGAATCCGTAGTGCCGTTGCTTTCGAGGCATGCAATGAAGTGCACGTGTTCTCCAGCATACGAAGGATTTGTTCGAGCGTATCTCCTGCTTGGACTTGGAGTTTAATTTCGTGGATCAGTCAAACACGCTGCATCTTTCACGAAATTCACGAAAATTCTTCTGGCAGCCGGGAAGTGACGTTTGAGGCATGCACTCCAGTCAATATTAGCGGCCATCACCGAAAATTGATCCTCTATATATTTGCCTCTCTTATATTTAATCCGCTACGGTGTTTGAGAATCCTAAACTAAACCCTATTTGACATAGCCTAAGAGCTGCTGAACAACTCCATTTATCCCACACTCTATATATCGATGATCCAATGTAGACAAAATGTACTGTAGCTTGCATGCGAATAGTGCGTTGCAGCCTCCTCATCTTTGGCTACATGGATGGGCATGGGAAACTGCATCACCCCAAATGTACTATGGAAATACTGGAACCCTAAATTAATCAGCTCTGTTCCACCCCCAACTATGGTCTCCATAGGCAGAAGGCGAGCAACCTAATTTGGCGATTCCGCCTCAAAGCGTTGGCAGATCTGATCATTATGTTCTTCTCATCCATAAGAACATGCATGTTTAACAAGACTTAACCTAGGATGTCCTTTTGTGGGTGTAGGTAGTGTTGTCGTTGGTTTCGGGAACGATCATCGGATGCGTTACCAAGTTAAGCAACTCAGTGGAAGCCCCTCCTTGTTTTTTGTTTAGATGGCATGCATCCTAAGTAAAAAAAATTGAGATTAATTCAAACCATTAGACTGAGAGGTACAGATGGTACATATTTATTTTATATGTAATATTTCTTGTCAACGAAACACACTGACCAGCCTTGTTCTTTCTGCTTAAATTAAGCCGAAAACTATCGCTAAAAATTCGTTATTTTTAAGCAAATCAAATGCCACCGTCCTCTGTAATTATTTTGTGTGGTACTTTTTAGTGGTTTTCCGCAAAAACCACCCAAAACAATTTTTAAATATTTTTTAGACTCTCGAAGTCTAATATAAAGAAGCCATATTTTTTTTATTATAATGCATCGTTGGTATGAGCCGAAGGAACGTAACAAAACGGGTTAAGTTTTCTGGTCAGTCTCTGAGCTCGATCGCGCGCGTATTTGGTGCATATCTG
Source organism: Raddia distichophylla (assembly GCA_005191435.1). NCBI lineage: Eukaryota > Viridiplantae > Streptophyta > Magnoliopsida > Poales > Poaceae > Raddia > Raddia distichophylla. The sequence continues at coordinate 78,124 of SPJY01019473.1, forward strand.
ACTCAGGAACGCACATATTTCGATCAGGAAGAAGTTGCTGCGAGCGCACGGATGGTTGAATTTGGCGCATGCAATGCAAGCACGCGAGTCGGTCAGCTAATTAGCAGGCCCCGTACTTGCAGTCAAGGGCGGAGTGGCGGACCCACCATGGGGCTGGCGTGGTCTCAGCCCCACCTAAAATTTCGAAACCCATTTATAGATATGTTATAGTATTGAGCAATTTTTGACAAATATATCGGATGGTAGGTGGGGGCAGATGCATCCCATTTTTTGACCTGCTTGTGGTACAACTCTAGACCCAAGCGGCCCAACCTCGCAACCGGCATATAGCCCAGCCCCGCATGCATCTGACATCCATTTTCACTATCACATTGTCCACGTACACTCACAAGACCAGACCTTCAGACAAACCCTAGCCCCACTCGCCGCCGTCCTAGGCATGATCGACCCCGGCGCCACCGGTCTGGCCCTGACACCCATGCCCCCCCCCCTTTCCACATGCCCGCAGGAATGCAGGCTGCACCCTCCTCGGGTACTTGTTTGGCGCTCACTGTCCCGCCCCGTTCGCCGTCATGCTAGGCTAGACATCGCCTAAAATGATCAAAATATACGTATAAAGATTTTTTTAAGAAAAAACACACCCTATACAAAAAAAACAAGAGGGAGTATATTCAAGCTGCTGGAGACATTTCAGCGACTGAGAGAAAAGCGTGCGACCCCGTGGCAGCGTGCTTGGCACGTGCGCCTCTCGTTGATCGGAATTTCCGGTGCGTCTTGCACAACGTATATAGAGTTGATATGGATGTATATGGAGAACGCTAGCTACGCCAATCTACTCTCTCACGTAAAGCTCATCTCTGTTCTTTCCTTTTGGCTAGTGCAACGAATCGATTGTTGCCATCGATCGATTTAGGTTAGCTGTGCAATGCTAATAGCAGTTGGTCTTTGATCTTAGAACTACATTGGAGGCTCACAGCATGCATGTACACTAATTGCTACATGCAGCTGTTGTCTACAACAAGATGTCACGTCGTTTATAGACGAGATTGTAAATAACTCATGTAATATAGCAATGAATATCTTTTCGTTTCTATTGGTATCTCGCCGCGATACTTGAACCATGTGTGAGTCGTCAACTTACATGTACCACGTATATATATATGATAGTGTGTGGTTCTGTTTTGAATGAAATGGAAATAGTGTCGCACCTCCATTTGCAAAGAAAAAAAACACAATTAGTTTTGCTATAAACTCTTTTTTTTTTACATTCATAACTTGTCTTAGAATATAATCGAAGAGAGAGAGGGTGATCACTGTCGAGTTGATGCACGGGGGTTTAGCTTGCCTTAGCTTGCCATCATGCATCATTGCGGCCATCTTCGATAGCTCGTTCTGTTCGGTTTCAGCCTGCTGCCCACTACACGTAAACGCATTAATGGCTCAGACTGCGCAACAGGGCAACCAAAACGCAACGAACTGAACCAAAACGAGCTACCGAACAGGTCTGCATTGGCTCCAACTCCTCCAAGCCGGCACCAAGCCGTGTACGTGTGATTTCCAACACGCAACGTTATGTAGCTAGGTAGTGCTATATATTATCAGGCTAAGATGATATGGATGAACACGTCCTCTCAAAAGTCTGAGAAAAAGGGCACTTACTTAATTGACGCAGCACAAATCGATCGATGCATTGTTGCAAGATTCATCCATATAGTGTTTGCTACTCTGATCGATCTCTATCGATCTGATTACACGACTCTGATCACCGGGATTACATGTAGGTGGGTGTGGAATATTCTGAAGGAATAACCTACCATAAAAAAAAAAAGCAGTTTCTCAACGTTGGAAGACAAAGATGCAATCTATCGCGTGACCTCCATTACCGGATCAGTTGCATTCTTTGAGCATCTCGATCTGTGGATCGATTGATTAAGTTATATGTTATCAAGTTTACGTAAGTCTGAGATTAAGTTTTGTTCCATCCTACTCAAATTTTGTTTTTTACAAAGGTTATTTTACGATACACTAATTTACTCCTCAAGAGGTAAGGTCTGTAGATTACCTCCGGTCCACTATTGGATGGAGATGCAGTAAACTGCCACAAATAATTAATCTCCAACGTACCATGGATTCCAAATAAACTTATCTAAAAATAACGACTCATAGAAAACATTGAAGATTGTGCGTACGTGGCAGGTTAGCAAATCACCTATACACGGTTTAATTCATTCTTACACAGTGCTGATCAAAATTTTAAAATGTTTTATGACAAAGTTTCATATTAATCCATGCTTGCAGAGTGTACCATTCAATTTTTTAAATAAATTTTGATAAAAATATTTAATGATTTAATCTTTTTACTTTCCATTTTTAATATTTTTATATTAATTCATGCTTACAAAGTACCCGTGGAATTTTATTTACATTAATTTTGATATGATCAAATATTTAAAATGTTTGTCTCTTTTTATTTTATTTTTTCAGCTTCAAGAAAAAACTAAAAATACATGAGTTAACTTGAGAACTAATGACTTTTCATGTATGTAACTAAGGCGCATAGATATATCAAATGAATTAGTAACTTTTATGCATGTATTAATAAAAATTGAATGGATTGCTGACTTTTATGGGCAACCGCTTAGAGCATGTGCAAGCTCCACTGTCACAAGCCAGCATTACGCGTCGCAGGAAAAAAGAAGCAGGCCATGGTCTACGCGTCCATGTATCAGTTCAAATTTTGCTGCTTGTGTAGATGTAGGCCGTGCTTGATAAGGGATCTCCTGCACATGCTCTTACCCTCTATGTGGTAAGATCTAACCATGACGCTTAGCTCAAACCACATAAATACATAGTACTCCCTCTATCACATAAAGAGTGCATTTCTAGCGTTCAAAATTTGTCTCACAAAAAAAAAATGCATTTGTACCTTTTGGACCATTTAGATTGGTCCATTTCTTTGATTAATTGCTTTGTTTTTTCCTTTCCAAGGTGAATGCATATTTAATTGCCTGGTTTTTTTTGCCTTTTCAAGGTGAATGCACATTTAATTGCCTGTTTTTTTCTTTCCAAAGTGCATGCTTATGGTTCTTAACAGCTTTAATTAGGGGCAGGTAGGTCATTTCTCATGACTACTAATTTGTCTACAAAATCCTAAAAATGCACTTTTTGTGGGACGCGGAGTGAGTACAAAACAATCTAGATGTGTTCTAAAAGATCTCTTTTTTTAAAAAAAAAAAAAAAACTGAAGCTTATGTTCCCAGACCTAAAAGAACCTTGTTGCGATTATTTGAGGTTTGTCAAGCCTTACCAAACTTTAGCATGATACGACAAGCTCATTTCTACTCGGCTCATTTGCATTCCTAGTACATTTAACCAATAGATATAAATAAAACCCATGTGATATATAGACAGTAAATTACGGATAAGTTTTCCAATGGTCTATCTATATAACACATTCTCTAAAATTATTATAAACTCACGTATAGTACTCTTGCATCTGTCTTAACATACATTATAGACTTAATTACTCTTGACAGAGAGGTAGCTCTAGCTTCTCTCTTCTCTCCTTCTCTCCTCCGCGTAAGCAGAGAAAGGTTACGGCAGCCGTTGACTGTAATTACCACCACTACGTACTGATCATCTACTGACGCGACGTCCACGTCGTCCTCACATCCGTCCATCCTGTAGCGACGTTGTCGGCAACAACGACGCGTAGTCGTACACGCATGTCACTAGAAATTCATCCATACTTGTCCAAGCAAACGAAATCTGTGAAATAAAAACTTGTCATCTATTTCATGTACAAGACTCGTATACAAGACGTGCTATTGTTGGCTAGCTAATTATCCAGCCAGCTAGCTAAGCTGACTCGTCAACAAAGAACGATCAATTAATTGTAGGGTCTAAGAGTCAATTCGAAAAGTAAAACTATTACTCTAAAAAAAAGATCAGGTAGTAGATTACGGTCGCCCAATCAAAATGATGTAAAACACGGCAATTCCCTACATTTCATTTGATGAAAATATTATGTGCTCCGACAAGTTAGGATTTTGGTACATCATTGTGGCGCTAGTTTGCTTTAGGCCTAGAGGGAGGCTAGAACGGCGGAGGCTTGGCTGTAAATTTCAGCGAAAATCTGGTGAAATTTTGCGGATTCTGGTGATTTCACTTGCGAATAAGATTTCTTGGGTACCTAAAAAATATGAATCCAATGGCATCTTGAGGATGTTCGTTACAGCAGTGCGATGAGAGGCAACCATTCCTTGCTGTAGCAACCTGAAAATCAGCAAAATACCGCAAAAGGATCTTCTGACAAAAATTTTCAGCAAAATTTTACGGAAATATGGCTGGTGAAAAACCAAATTTTGGGTCACCCAAAATATAAACGAGCCCCTAAATACCAAAGGCCACGTCAGGGCTACGAGGCAGCACATTTAGTTCCACACGGCCATGAATCGATGTGAAGGACAAACCAGAGATCACACTGTATACAGGCAGAAGAATGCGGCCAAATCCTAGTGAAAAGAGGCTGTCATATCGATTAGATCGAGTGGGGATTAATCCAGTAGTGGTAGGGAGGAAAGAGCGTTAGCGGTGGTGACAGCTGATTGGGTACGGGAACGGGATCTAGGGTAGAGATAGGAGAGAGTCATTGGGATTTGATTCAATGATAATAAAATCAACCATTGTTGTTTGGAAATAGACAACAGTGATGTGATTAGTCCCCAATTCACACCATGCATGTCACTCATGGGGCCCAAACTGTGGCCTTGAGGCACAGACAATAAATAAGTAGAGGTGTATGTACTATCAACTACTGAGAGCACTGACATCAGGATCTTTAAATTTCGTTCTCTATATCGCTTTTTCTAAATCACTGTTTGCTCCCTATATTCTTAGAGCATCTCTAGCTGGTTCCCAAAACCATTCCCTAAAACACTATTGTGGACAGTGTTAGACTCTATACCCACCTAGCAGGGTCTCTATCTCAGTCTCTGAGACTCCATCGAGAGTCTCTATATTTAGAAACTCTTCAAAGAATCTATATATATTTTTAGGGATAGAGACTTTGCTGGAGATGATAAAAATATAGGAAACGAATAGTGATTTAGAGAAGAGATATAGAGAACGAAATATAGACATCCAGCCGGCAATGCTCTTATCATCTCCAACAGTCTTTATACCCGAAAAGATATAGTGATTTTCTATGGAGTCTCTAAACATAGAGACTTTAAAAAGAGTCTCTAAATTTAGAGTATGAAATAGAGACTCTCTTAAGTGGATGTAAAGACTGAGACTAATTAAACGCGGTTCTACAGTGAATCTCAACTAAATAATTCGTGGATCGGCCTCATCATTACATGCATTGAGCAGTACACGCCTAGCTATTGCTGTTGATCGAGCCTTCACTACTCTTTTGACTGAAAGGCTCATCCACTAAAAAGAGGGAGCTCGAGCTAGCTCGCTCTACGCACTGGCACTCTTATAATGGCGCGGCAATGAGTCCTCGCACGTTATATATCTCGACGGATCGAACTGTGCAGGTGGCTAGCTGAGACGGACGACGGCGCTTGCGAACCGGTACTAAATGCTCATTCTGTAGTAGTGACAGCGGCGGCGACGGCGATGGATAGCTACGCCGCCACTCGCGCATGATCGACGGCTCCATCGGCGCCGGCGGCCGGCCGGCCGGCCGGAGTTGCTAAGCTAGCTAGTTCTAGTGTCCCTCCCATCACGCGTTTCACTTTTGTCGTTGGAATATGCATAGTGGGAGCGTGCATGCATGGATGGATATATAGGAGTGATGAATAAATATTCTCTCTCTCTTCAACCAAGAATAATTTTAGGAAAAAGTATGTATTTACTCTATGAAATGCATCACACATTGGCCCTTGAACTGAAATACCGAGTTAACTTGGTTCCTGTCCTAGTAAAACTAGCCAATAAGTAAATCAAAGGGGGGCTCTTGTTAAAATGATGGCTCTTGTTAAAATGATATTAAATGTTAGATTTGTCGAAAAAACATGCTTTCATGGCATTACACTTCAATAAAACTACACAAATATACATTAGCATGGACCAAGTTAGAGTGCGTCGTTTAACTTTAAACGCCACGAAATAGTCAACAACTTGCAAGTATTCCAAAAAGGATAGCATGTCACAGGGAAGAGTTGGAAGAGAGATCCGGGCTGAGCTCGGTAGGCTGTGGCCATGGACGGGCTTTTCCATGTCCAGGTTGGGCCCGGGCCCATGGACGGGCTTTCGCATCATGCATGCCGGCCTGTTCCATCTTTTGAGCCATCTTCGTCAGACTTTGACCCTCTTTTTGATTGTTTGTTCTAGTTTAGTTCTCGTTCCGTTTGAAAATTTTATTATCTTTTATCGACCACTTAGTGTAAAATTTTAAAACTTCTAATATTTTTCTTTTGTTAAAGATAAAAAAAACATTTTTACATAATTTATTTAGTCTTTTCATATCTTTTTTTTTCCTTAAAAGTCATCGATTTTTTCAACTACAGCAAAAACTAAACGAGAGCCTTTGATGAGTAATTGGAACAGTTTCAGTCATCTCGATCCATAGCTACGTGGAGTGGTCATCTTACCTGACCGCATCAAGAGGCAAGAGCTAACATAGAGGCACTAGCTAGCTGATTAATTGGCTAGCTGATTGGCCCTGGCCAAACCAGGAGAAACTTCAAAAGGGGACAGATATGCGTTCGTACTAGTTGGCTGCTACGCTAGCTAGTGCATATATATGGGCGCACTAGCTACGCATGGATGTAGGGGACAGCAACGTGTATAGGTTGATTTTTTTCCACGAAGAAAAGTGTAGCTAGGGTGCGAATGTGCGATGTCCTTGCTTGCGATCCATCAGAGCATGCACAATGTTCTATCTCATGAGTCGTCCACATACTATCTACAAGTTTTGCTACATAGCTAGAATGAAACATGATGTCAAAAAAAGGTTCACAAAGACATCCCGTCAACTACTCAGTCTGATCGGCATCTTCTAAAAAAATAGCTCTGACAAGTCTCCCCAAAAAATATTGGAACATTATGATTGATCAATCCTAATAGTTAGGCCTACCTAGCTGAAATCAGTGGCTTCATCTAGCTCGATCTAACTATTGAGTCGCATGTCCTAATTGGTCGTTGTAAAGTCTACACTAACTAATAAAAATGTCAAACAATTTACTTATGGTTCAACACATTATCCTAACATACATGATATCTTCTCTTCTATTGCATACACCGATCACTACAGGAGAATGCCACACTCTCGATGGTTCATGCCGCCGAGAAAACAACCAAAACCGTCGATATAAGTCAGTCTCGACGGCCAGCTGTCGAGACAAAGCCATCGAGGATGCTTCGTCGAGAGAGAGTAACTGTGTCGACGGCCAGGCCGTCGATACTGTTACTCTCGACAGCTCAAGCTCCAGCCGTCGACACAGGTCGAGAAGACGCCGTTTGCCGTAACGGCGGCCTAGTATCGACGGGCAGAAATTAGCCGTCGATATAGAGCATGTGGGTCCCGCCGTCTAGGCGGGTTCCTGGTGATTTGACATGAATGTAGAGGTATAGCAGGAGTAAGAAGCAAAGGCGGAAGGCACAAAGCAGCCGTGTAGGACTGCAGGGTAGAAGACTTGCAAGAACCAAAAATCATAGTGCACAGGAGAGGAAGGACCAAAGAAGATTAGGAGGGAGACCGGAACGAGCTTTAGAATAAGGGGAGAAAATCTAGAGCGTGTAGGAGACAGGAAGGGAAGGAAGTAGATCAGGATGGGAAGAAGTACTTGCATGGTTGTGGTGGCATTTGGTGGCGGTGTACCAGCGGCAGCGACGGCGTTGAATTACCCTAGATGCAGTGGCATCTTGGGGGGCTAGGGTTGGCTTTGTGACCTATGGGTAGCAGCGCGGAACTACAGGGATAAAATTGATTAGGATTTACTGTTGTTCGGGCCCAAAGATTTCAATTGGTACTACTTGCTCGACTTAGAAGCCTTGATGATTAGTCGTGGCTAGTCACCAGCTAGCCGGTGGGTCACATGACTAGCTACACAAGTTGAGTCGCAGGCTCGCAGCCATCGACATAGGTTGTAGGACCGACTTGACAACTAGTCACGAGTGCCAACAAAGTAGTAGCGTCATGGTTCTTAAGGCGTCGCGCCTAGGCGGTAAGGCGGTGAATCAGGCTGGGCGTCCACGTCACCACGGCCGCACCTCGCCTTGCCGCACGTCCGCCTTTGCTCCGGTGCTCCCTGCCTCCCTCCGTCGAGGCGCTGGCCAGTGGCCACCTCTGCTCCCTCCGCCGCTGAGCTCTGAACCCTCTGCAGCGGCGCCGCCCACCTCTGGTGCCTCGACCACTGAGCTCTACCCCCTCCGCAGCGGCGCCGTGTTACTGGGAGGAGACGGGAGGTGGTGCTATCTGGGGAAGGGAGAGGGAGGAGGCGCCGCGTCGCTTGTAGGAGAGGCAGAAGAGAGGAGGCGCGGCGTCGCTGGGAGGAGAGGGGAGGCGGCGCTGTCTGGGGAAGGAGAGGGAGGAGGCGGTGGGGAGCTGGGTAGCCTCTAGTGGCGGCTGGATGTGGGGAGAGAAGAGAGAGAAATGAGGGTATAAGTGGCACTAGGGTTAGTTGAGAGCTGTTGGGCTGGGCCAAAATAAGATTGGGCTGCTGACTAGCTAGTTTGATTCAAGAATTGAGAGTAGCAAGGCATGTATGTGCTACTAAATTTTGGGATTAGGATGTGTGTATGGCGTCGCCTCGCCGCGAGCCTTAAGCGCCTAGGCGGCTGGAAGGTGGTGTAACGCCGCACCTCGCCTTGCCGCTTTAAGAACCTTGAGTAGCGTCAAGGAAAAGTGCCACTAAAGGACTCACTGTCTCACCCACCTTTGCCCTCATGGTGGATGATGGCGTTGGGTGTGGTGGATGGTGGCGTATTGGGCACAACAAAGAAGCAGCAAAGGAGGGGTGTGGTCACGACCAAGAGGAAGGAGGTGGAGTTCCCAAGTGTCCATTAAAGAAATCAGGAGCGAGGTTGATGCAGTTGTAGACAACAATGCTAGTTCTTGTGATTTTAAGTTTATGGTATGTAATGCAACTCGTTTGGATGCTATTTCTCATGAACCGGGGCATAGATATGGTTGAGTCATGCAGGACTATTGTTGGGCATGAAAGGGAATGTAATTTCCACAAAGGAGATTAGTTCATGCAAGGGGACTTGGTAGGTCATGCAAGGAGTCTAGGGAGTCCACACAAAGAAGAAAATTGTGTGCTAGAAGAGAACGATTTGTATCAATTTAATTCTCCTAAATTCTACTGATGAATGCTTGACTAACAATGGGATGACAATTACCAATTTTTTAGAGGGGTCTTCCCAGATTTTAGCGATATGTTTAGTGTCCTATTGGGTTGATTCTTTTGTTTTTTTACATATAAGTTGAGTTTAGATGGAATAAAAACGTGCGTAGATTGGGCTTAGTCATACGCAAGTCTTACGGAATAAAATTAGAGGTGATTCCTGCCTATAGATTATATTAGTTTTGGCATGAGAAATAAACTGGGTAGCACTAAAGTGGTTGATACTTTGATAGGACTAACTCTTTAGTACTTCCCGTTTGAGGGAGAAGACTTGCAGGGCATATAGAAGAAGGCCCAAAGCCACACATAGGGGATGAGGAGACGATTGAGTGTGAGATGTGAGATAACTAGGACTAAAGGAGGCAGCTGGGGTGAGGCATCACACGAAGATGGCTAGCATCAAGAGGCAAGTGGGAGGCAAGGGACAAGGCATTGGGCCGAAGCGTTAGTGCAGAACGTCTTCTGTTGGGAAGGGAAATACGACAGGGAGGTGGCTGGTGGAGGGGGCTAGAAAATAAGTGCAAGGAAAGGGGGCTAGCAAAACATAATAGGAGGAAAAAGATAGATAGTCACTTTCATGTGGGCCCTCCATGTTGCAAGGTGGAGGAGGCCATTTCATCACCTGTGGCAATTGCTACGTCATCATGGTGGGAAAACTTCCAAAACCGTTGAGGTTATTTGCACTATTTTCCATATTTTTGAGAGAGAGAGAGAGAGGGGATCTTATCACCAAAAATCTACTGCCAACGCTACGAGGAGCATAACCCAGATGGACACAATCTACTGTCTTAGGCCCAAGCTTGCGCTTCTTTGTGATTGGCACATTTACTTTCGCCAAACAACCCCAAGTGCGCAGATAAGAAAGTGATGGCTTTCTCCCCTTCCATATTTCATATGGGGTTTTCTCCTTATTCTTTGCAGGGACTTTATTCAGGACATGACATGCAGTCAACACGGCCTCCCCCCACCATGCCTTAGATAAACCCGCAGTGTCTAACATGGCATTCACCAAATCAGTTAGAGTGCGGTTCTTTCTTTCAGCCACCCCGTTTGATTGGGGCGAATAGGGAGGCGTCCTCTCATGAATAATTCCATGTTCCGCACAGAATAAGTCGAACTCACTAGAGAAATACTCTCCACCACGATCCGACCTAAGTCTCTTGATTTTCCTGTCTAACTGGTTTTCAACCTCAGCCTTATAGATTTCGTAATAACTTCGTATAGCATACATTATACGAAGTTATACGAAAAGTGATCCCATCCTCACCCTTCAGTAGCTTGATGTTCAAGATTACATCAGCCTCTCCTAGATCTTTCATATCAAAATTTTGAGACAAGAAAGACTTGACCTCGTGAACCACATCAAGACTTGTCCCAAAAATTAATATGTCATCCACATAGAGACACAAAATAACGCCCTGGCCCCCACCATACCGATAATATACACATTTATCGGCCTCATTCACGACAAAGCCCGCAGAAGTTAAAGTTCTGTCGAACTTCTCATGCCATTGCTTAGGAGCTTGTTTCAGGCCATACAAAGATTTCAATAACCTACACACCTTGCCTTCTTGACCTTCTACTACAAATCCATCAGGCTGATCCATATAGATCTCCTCGTCCAACTCTCCATTTAGGAAAGCTGTCTTAACGTCCATTTGATGAACAATAAGACCATGTGAGGTAGCCAAGGAAAGTAGTACACGAATTGTAGTCAATCTAGCCACAGGTGAATATGTATCAAAGAAATCTTCGCCTTCTTTTTGGGTATAACCCTTGGCCACAAGCCGAGCCTTATACTTTTCAATAGTACCATCAGGCCTAAGCTTCTTCTTAAATATCCATTTACACCCTACAGGTTTGCAACCATAAGGTAGTTCTGTGAGTTCCCAAGTCTGATTCGCAAGAATGGAATCCATCTCACTACGAACCGCCTCTTTCCAGTAGTCTACATCAGGGGATGCAAACGTTTCTGAAATCGACGTGGGAGTATCATCCACGAGGTACACAGTGAAATCATCACCAAAGGATTTTGCAATCCTCTGTCTCTTGCTCCTCCTCGGAGCCTCACCGTCATCCTCCTCAGGATTTTCCTCAGGTGTTGGTTCAGGATATTCAATTTGAGTAGAAGGTTCGGGAATTATCTCACTAGTTTTACCAGAACTGCTATGCTCAATTTTCATAGGAAAGATGTTCTCAAAGAAAGTAGCATCATTAGACTCCATGATCGTGCCAACAGACATGTCAGACACCTCTGATCTTATCACCAAAAATCTACTGCCAACGCTACGAGAAGCATAACCCAGATGGACACAATCTACTGTCTTAGGCCCAAACTTGCGCTTCTTTGTGATTGGCACATTGACTTTCGCCAAACAACCCCAAGTGCGCAGATAAGAAAGTGATGGCTTTCTCCCCTTCCATATTTCATATGGGGTTTTCTCCTTATTCTTTACAGAGACTTTATTCAGGACATGACATGCAGTCAACACGGCCTCCCCCCACCATGCCTTATATAAACCCACAGTGTCTAACATGGCATTCACTAAAATTAACATGACTTACTGGACGTGGTCGTCGTCGCCGTACGGTATGAGTTGCGGCGGGGTTTGGTTCTGGTTCTCCGAATCAGACGCCGTCTTGGAGAAGGTGTTGCCGACGCAGATCGCGACGGCGTAGTGGAAGAAATCCTCACGAAGAGGAAGAAGGAAGCAACGAGCAGTCGCGTCGAGCGCTTCCCAAAAACCTGATTCGCCCTACCCGGTGCAGGAGCTCGAGGGCGATCGGTTCCGGAGACCTGCTCTCCCGAACGGCTGTGCACGCCGGCGCACGGGATGAGGAAGAACCGAAGCGGCGGCGCAGCAGAGGGAGGTGGCAAAACCCTAGGTCGATCTGATCTGATGCCTCTGGACGGCGCGGCGGCAGATTTATGTAGCAAAACACGTGAGGCAAACGGATCGCGAAACGGGCCGCGACCGAGTCCAACACGATTTGTATATTCCATATCTGACCCGCAAAATCCGGAGAGCAAAAGAAATAAAACTGCAAAAGAAGGCTGCGGCTGCGCAAGCACGAGGGTCCGGTTTCGGCGGACCATTCACGCAGGTGCCGCGCGCCCGCCCCGCCCCAGGCCAGCGAGCACGCGCGTGTGATTCTCTATTTCTCTCTCCCATCACATTCTCTTGTGGGAGGGAGCAAGCTCCACTATTTAAGCATGTTCTCCACTCCTCCCACTAGCAATATGGTACTAAAGAAATTTCACATGCCTCTTGCATACATGGGCCTTTGAGATTTTTCAAGAATTATTTAGATATTAAATGGGCCAAGCCCAACAATTCTAACAGTACTCACATCCGTCCATCCTGCAGCGACGTTGTCGGCAACAACGACGCGTAGCCGTACACGCATGTCACAAGGAATTCATCTATACTTGTCCGAGCAACGAAATCTGTGAAATTAAACTTGTCATCTATTTCATCATGTACAAGGCTCGTATACAAGACGTGTTATTGTTGGCTAGCTAATTACCCAGCTAGCTAGCTGACTCGTCAACAAAGAACGATTAATTAATTGTAGGTCTAAGAGTCAATTCCAAAATTAAAACTATTACTCTAAAAAAAGATCAGGTGGTAGATTACAGTCGCCCAATCAAACTGACGTAAAACACGGCAATTCCCTACATTTGATTCGATCAAGATATTATGTGCTCCGACAAGTTAGGATTTAGGTGTCGCTCTCCTTGGGCGGCATGGGGGCGACTCCGCAACCTCCTCCTTCAACCCCCCCCCCCCAACCCCTTGCGCCGCTGCCGCCGGCCGCCGGCGGCGGCTGCCCCTGCCTCCCTCCGTTTTCCCTCCCCTCTCCTCCTCCACTTCGTCCTCCTCCTCCCATCCAAACCCCAGCCCTGGTGTCCCCCCTCCATCCTCTCCGGCCGCGGCCACGGCGTGACCCCCTTCTTCTCCGGCCTCCCCATCGGATCCGGCGGTGCCGTCCGCCCCCAACGACGCCGCGCCGTGAGGGGGCCGCCGGCCCTACGGCCGCCTCCTCCGTGCCAGTTCGGGCCCACGCCGTGGCTCAGCGCTATCACCGTCGAGCTTGACGCCGTCACCCCCGCGCCGCCTACCCTGCCGTGCCCAGTCCCCCTCCCTCGCAGATTGTCGGGACGGCCGCCGCCTCCTCCTCCCAAGCCGGCCAGCTGCGGCGGTCCTCCTCGCCTACTCCTCCCCCTCCTCCTCTCCCCCTCCCTCCTTTGCTCTCCAGGGTGCTCCCTCTCTCTACGTTGTTTTGGGCGGCGACCGGCCAGATTTGGCATTGTTTGTGGTGGTGGTGGCCGTCCTCGACAAAGTGGTGGCGGCAGGGCGAGTTCTCCGAGGTGGCTCGTTGGCTGGGCCTGGGTCCTCTCCCTCGCAACCCTCCCCCCGGTGCGCTGGCCATCTCCGGCTCCAGCGGCCGCCGCGGGCTCTTCTCGCCGGACGCGTGGTGGCGCTCCCCGGCTTCGGTGGAGGCGGTTGGTGGTGCCTTCTTCCTTCTTCCCCTCCATCGTGGTTGCCGTGGTGGAGGCGTCCCACCTTGTTGTGGGTAGCGCAGCCGCCGATGGTGGGGCCAGTCGCCCTGGCCCTGCCACGCTGCCGGCTTCGGGCCTTCCTCTGCCTGCCCGTCTCCGTTAGGTCGTCACCTTGTCCTCCCAGTGGTTGCTGCTCTGCCCCTGCCCCACTGGCTCTCCCTTCTTCTAGAAAGTGGTAGCTCGAGCCGTGTGCACCCGACCCTTCCCCGGTCCCTTCCTTTGTCATCTGGGGGTGGTTCGATGGTCCGGTTGGGGAGCGCCTGCTGTGTCATCGCCGTCATCTCTTCTTGCCCCCTCCCTACCGGAGTGGTGGCGTCCGGCCTCGTCGCCCCCTCCTTGCCTCTCCCTCTTGGGAGGCGATGGTTTGGGTAGCCTCGGCAGCTGATGGGTGTTTCCGGCTTGCTCGTGGGAGGCGATTCTTTGGCGTTGGTGGCTTGTTCGGTTCGTGAGGCTATTGTGCGGGTTGGCGGTGGTTCCTAGATCGCTGCGGAGGTCTTCGGTGATGAAAGCTCGGTGCTTCTTCCTGGCACATCGGGCGCCCTAGGGGCTTGTTCGGGCTGGCTGGCTCCGGTGTCTACTTCAGCTCCACTCGGAGGTCGCTAGCGACGTTTGCCCCTGGGCTGGGCTGGGCTTAGCTCCCTTGGTGATCCCGAGCGTGGACAACCTGCAGTTTTGGCTTCTGGAGTTGATGTGTCAGGCGAAAGCCTAGCCTTGGCTCCTTGCTAGGGCCGACGATGGCGATGTCTTGGCGTCGTTCCCCTTGCTGGAGGCATCGTCGTGATGGCCATCCTGCTCCTGAAGCTCTCCAAGTGAAAACTCCATTGCGACGGCGGCGCGTTAGCGTCGCTACCTTTTTGAAGGCGTCGTCTCTGCACTTTGTTGGTCCTAGGCTTGGTGTCTCCTCTGGTTAGCCGTGTTGTTGTCGCTGGTGGTCTCGGCCCTTGTCTTTGTCGTCTTCGTGCGAGGTGGCTTGTTGTGGCTTGCGTTGTTCTTCTTCTCCCTCCCCCTGTATTTCTCTTTTCCCTTCCTGTTTGGCCTTCGGCCTAGGTGGCAGCGGCGGTGCTGCGTTCACTCTAGGCGTGTGTTTCAGTCCCGGCGGTGGCCGGTGGTGTCCTGGCTTTTGCTAGGGTCACAGCGTTGCGCTGTGGTTGTACCTCGCGCTTGCGGGCTTTTACTTTATTTTCTTCTACTTAAATGAAAAAGGTCGGCAGTCCTCCTGCCCCTTCTTAAAAAAAATAGTTAGGATTTAGATTCATCATTGTGGCGCTAGTTTGCTTTGGGCCTAGAGGGAGGCTAGAGCGGCGAAGGTTTGACTGTAAATTTCAGCGAAAATCTGGTGAAATTTTTCGGATTCCGGTGATTTCACTTGCGAATTAGATTTGTTGGGTACCTAAAAAATATGAATCCAATGGCATCTTGAGGATGTTCGTACAGCGTTGCGATGAGGAGGCAACCATACCTTGTTGTAGCAACCCGAAAATCAGCAAAATACCGCGAAAGGATCTTCTGACAAAATTTTTCAGCAAAAGTTTACGGAAATATGGTTGGTGAAAACCAAATTTTGGGTCAACCAAAATATAAACGAGCCCCTAAATAGCAAGACCACGTCAGGGCTATGAGGCAGCACATTTAGTTCCACATGGCCATGAATCGATGTGAAGGACAAACCAGAGATCACACTGTGTTATACAGGCAGAAGAATGCGGCGAAATCCTAGTAAAAAGAGGCTGTCATATCGATTAGATCGAGTGGGGATTAATCCAGTAGTGGTAGGGAGGAAAGAGCGTTAGCGGTGGTGAAAGCTGATTGGGTACGGGAACGGGATCTAGGGTTAGCGGTGGTGACAGCTGATAGGAGAGAGTCATTGGGATTTGATTCAATGATAATAAAATCAACCATTGTTGTTTGGAAATAGACAACAATGATGTGATTAGTCCCCAATTCACACCATGCATGTCACTCATGGGGCCCAAACTGTGGCCTTAAGGCACAAACAATAAATAAGTAGGGGTGTATGTACTATCAACCATTGAAAGCATTGACAGCAGGATGTCTATATTTCGTTATCTATATCGCTTTTCTAAATCACTGTTTGTTCCCTATATTCTTAAAGCATCTCTAGCAGGTTCTTAAAACCGTTCCGTAAAACACTATTGTGGACAGTTTCGGGCTCTATACCCATCTAGCAGGGTCTCTATCTCAGTCTCTGAGACTCCCTCCAAAAACTCTTCAGAGAATCTATATATCTTTTTGGAGATAGAGACTCTGCTGGAGATGATGAAAATATAGGAAACGAATAGTGATTTAGAGAAGAGATATAGAGAACAAAATATAGAGATCCTGGCGGCAATGCTCTTATCATCTCCAATAGAGTCTTTATACCCGAAAAGATATAGTGGTTTTCTATAGAGTCTCTAAATATAGAGACTTTAAAGGGAATATTTGAATTTAGAGTATGAAATAGAAACTCTCTTGAATGGGTATAAAGACCGAGACTAATTAAACGCGGTTCTACAGTGAATCTCAACTAAATAATTCGTGGATCGGCCTCATCATTACATGCATTGAGCAGTACGCGCCTAGCGCTATTGCTGTTGAGCCTTCACTACTCTTTGACTGAATTGAAAGGCTCATCCACTAAAAGAGGGAGCTCGAGCTAGCTCGCTCTACACACTGGCACTCTTGTAATGGCGCGGCAACGAGTCCTCGCACGTTATCTCGACGGATCGAACTATGCAGGTGGCTGAGACGGACGACGGCGCTTGCGAACTGGTACTAAATGCTCGTTCGGTTGTAGTGCCGGCGACGGGGACGGCCGCGATCGACGGCTCCAGCGGCGCCGGCCGGCCGGAGTTGCTAAGCTAGCTAGTTCTAGTGTCCCTCCCATCACGCGTTTCACTTTTGTCGTTGGAATATGCATAGTGGGCGCTTGCATGCATGGGCGGATATATAGGAGGGAGTGATGAATAAATACTCTCTCTCAATATATATAAGTGATGAAATCTATAGCAAATCATGTGCTTCGAAATGCTTGACAATATTGTTGATTTCGACCAGCAATCATTTTCAACCAATAATAATTTTAGAAAAATGTATGTATTTACTCAATGAAATACATCACACATTGGCCCATGAACTGAAATACCGAGTTAACTTGTTTCCTTTCCTAGTAAAACTAGCCAATATATAAGTAAATCAAAGGGGGCTCTTGTTAAAATAACGGCTCTTGTTAAAATGATATTAACTGTTAGATTTGTCGAAAAAACATGCTTTCATGGCATTACACTTCAATAAAACTACACAAATACATTAGCATGAACCAAGGTGGAGTGCGTCGTTTAACTTTAAACGCCATGAAATAGTCAACAACTTGCAAGAATTCCAAAAAGGATAGTATGCCACAGCGAAGAGCTGGAAGAGAGATCCGGGCTGAGCTCGCTAGGATGTGGCCATGGACGGGCTTTTCCATGTCTATTATGCAACCAGGTTGGGCCCGGGCCCATGGACGGGCTTTCGCATCATTCATGCCGGCCTGTTCCATCGTTTGAGCCATCTTCCTCAGACTTTGACCCTCTTTTTGATTGTTTGTTCTAGTTTAATTCTCGTTCCGTTTGAAAATTTTATTATTTTATGGACCACTTAATGTAAAATTTTAGAACCTTTATAGAATCTTTCTTAAAGATAAAAAAACATTTTTAAATAATTTATTTAGTCTTTTCATAACTTTTGTCTTAAATATCATCGATTTTTTCAACTACAACAAAAACTAGACGAGAGCCTTTGCTGAGTAATTTGAACCGTTTCAGTCATCCCGATCCATAGCTACGTGGAGTGGTCATCTTACCTGACCGCATCAAGAGGGATGCAAGAGCTAACATATAAGAGGCACTAGCTATCTGATTGGCCCTGGCCAAACCAGGAGAAACTTCAAAAGGGGACAGATATGCGTTCGTACTAGTTGGCTGCTACGCTAGCTAGTGCATATATATGGGCGCACTAGCTACGCATGGATGTAGGGGACAGCAACGTGTATATGTTGATTCTTTTTCCACGAAGAAAAGTGTAGCTAGGGTGTGATGTCCCTTGCTTGCGATCCATTAGAGCATGCACAATGTTCTCTCTCATGAGTCGTCCACATACTATCTACAAGTTTTGCTACGTAGAATGAAACATGATGTGAAAAAAAAGGTTCACAAAGAACCAGGGGTTTCATTACCGGTAAATAAAATTTACCGAGGGTCAACGGTAAACATGATTTATTGGATTTACCGGGTTTACCGGGACCAAATTTAATTTTTTTTAAAAAAAATTTGAACATCCCGTCAACTACTTTAGTCTGATCGGCATCTTCTAAAAAAAATAGCTCCGACAAGTCTCCCCAAAAAATATTGGAACATTAGATTGATCAATCCTAATAGTTAGGCTGACCGAACTAAAATCAGTGGCTTCGTCTGACTCGATCTAACTATTGAGCCGCATGTCCTAATTGGTTGTTGTAAAGTCAACACTAACTAATAAAAATGTCAACAATTTACTTATGGTTCAACACATTATCCTAACATACACAACAATTTACTTATGGTTCAACACATTATCCTAACATACATGGTATCTTCTCTTCTATTTCATACACCGATGGTATCACCACTAGATCCTAAGTTTAAAAGGAGAGGGAGAGACATAAGCCACTCCAACCCTAAGAAAAGCCACATTTTTTTTTACTGTGATACCTAGCTCTGTGAGAATCTACACGATGTGACGTGAACGTCGTCGATCTGGTTAAAGAAGCGATAAATGCAAACCGCGTGTACATAAACTATCCACCGTCCGTTTCTCATGGAGATTCCCACCAACATCTGCTTTCATGGAGGCGATCGACGTTCAATGATTCATCCATCGCCGGAGGGGACGGACGAGCTTGTTAATTATCTATAATTAACTTTGTTCGTACGTGGATCATACTGTAGAATATACTCCAAAGTTCATACCTTGTAGGCAGATATACACAGCCATGCATGCATCCATCGGCTAGCTTGATCGAGCTCGAGCTCGAGCTCAAGCTCAAGCTCACTCCCATGGCCACACGACAACGCAGCGCCCACTACGCTCGCTGGTGCGTGCCCCACCATGGACGGCGACCTCGGAAAGCTCACGAGCCGACCCCGGCCGGCACGGCTCCGGCTCCGGCTCCAGCTCCTGCGGCGGCGCCACCTGTCCCTTCTTCTTCCTCCTCCCGCTCCGTCGTGATCGTGCGGCGACGGCGGCGGCGGCGGTGGGCATGTTTTTGACGTGTGTGCCATACTGCCATGCATGATCTAGGCCATCTTCCAGGCAAGTGTGGTCACCATACGCATCCACACACACACCGGAGTAAGTAATTAAATAAACGGGTGTTTAGTGTTAGCGAGTGCCGATTGACCGGGATTGAGGCTAATTAATTTGAGGGAGCTGCTAGCCAACGGGAAACGAATCACCAGGTGTAAGATAGTTTCAAGTATATTTTTTAAATAGTTTTATGTAGTTTATATAGTTTTTAGATGGGATAACAGGATATATGCCACTTCTTAAACCCATATTTCGAGAATTGCCATCATTCATTTGTTTATTGGATATGTGCCATTACGGAAACACGTTTATTCGATATTTGTCACTGTGTGCGACACGTGTCCCTTTTTTTGTAATGGACAGTGGCAAATCTCGAAAAGAGAGGTTTGTGTGGTGGCATATATCTGATTAAAAGTATTAAAAAAGGGACACATGTCGCACAGAATGGCAAATATCGAATAAACCTGTTTTCGTAATGGCATATATCCAATAGGCAAAACGAACGATGGCAATTCTCGAATTTCGGGTTTGTGCAGTGGCATATAACCCTTTTTAGAAAGTCTCATGCAGTTTCAGTGTGTTGAAAAGGTGACTCATATCCTACTTTAATTTGATTAAGATTCAAAAAGGTAATCGTTGAAAAGGTGACTCATATCCTACTTTGATTAATTTTCAAAAAGTTAAACTACAAAGAAAACTTAGAAAACTTATAGTTGAACTAGAATTTTTAATTCTTTTTGTAGTAGGTATGGACGATACTACATAAACCTCATGGGAGATGTCCAAGTAGCCACAACAAAATATAACAATGAATTTCATCCAAAGCAAGGTGCACGAGAAAATTAATTAAAGACTAGGTTTTTTTAACACTAGATTCTTGTACAAGGCAATGATATGAGAATTCTAAAAGGTGTAAGAGGATTGTAAGACAGTAATAATCCCTTGTATTCTTTTAAAGTTATGCTTAAAGAATTTGGGGTCGGTTTCGGCAAATCTTTTTCTCGTGTTCAATATTTCATCTCCGTTATTTTAAGTTTTCTACTTGAGCGTTATTGATACCGTGCACACTACTACCTACCTTGTAACACGGATCAAATATGAAGCTGCTGCGCATAACAGAGTTTTCATTTATTATATAGTTTCATAGAATCTCATCTAGTTTCGTGCTAATATCCTTGTGCAAACTGGTTCATTTGTTGGAACGGTACTTTGCTCCTTAGCATTTTTGTTAATCTAATTAACGTCTCAATTAATCGATCTTAAGCATATATATAAGCTTTTATTCTCTAATTAACGGTGTCGCACCCATGTATGTGTATGTGTACTCCATATCTATATATATGGTGTAGTATCTTTCTAGAGTTGGCATGGACAAGAAAGTGCAAGCATGCATGTGTGTCAGCTGTGCCATTGGCCAACGCAAAATTAGTGCTGCATGTTTCTCCTTTTCGATTTGTTAATCGTCAGAACATGTGAGATCACTGATGGAGTAAATTGTGACATTTAAAGTTAAATGAAACAGGCAGTGATCGACGGAAAATAATATAGCAAAGACAAGGTTTAATGTTCAAATTAATTTGACAATTAACGGCATTACGCTAATTAATTTTTTTGGGTGATTTCTTGAATCTTTTGTATAGTAAGAACTAAGTTGATGCATATTTATATAGTTGGTTCAACATAGACGTCCGCGCTCTATGGCGTTGTCAGGACCGAGCGACCACACGCGGGGAGCATACACACTAAAAGAAATGGATATCCTTCACAGGCAAAACCATCCATCTTGAGTTGGAAAGCCATCCACCCCAACTAGGGTCCACGGTGGCCCGTCGACCATAGACCGATGAGGATAAATCATCGACCATAATAAATATGGTAGACGATTTTCTGTCGACCCTATTATGGTCATGTATTTATCGGCCGTCCACCCTAACAGGGGTTGATGGCACCCTCCCATCGGCTCATGGTTGACAGTAAAATTAGCCATTGATCATAATTTAAAAATTATGGTGGATGGCCAACAAATGTGTCGGTGAGCAGCCACCCTAGCAGCCAATATGGTGGACGGCCAGGCTCTAGCAGTCAATCATATGATGATATTATTGTTGAAGGCTAGGGTCTGGCCGTTCACCACAAGTGCTACATGGCAATCACCCTAGAAGCCCTTATGATGGGCGGCTAGACCATGGCCGTCAATCATAAGCCCGTGATAGAAAAAACAAGTGCTACAAATTGGTAAAAACAAAATCACAAGTTCGCACACCATTGCGCATCGGCAACAACGTGTTGTACCTGTAGAAAACACTCATATACTCTATAACCCACATTTCATCACATTCATCCACATTGTACATCGAACACCACACATATCGCCCATCCAACATCACATATTGATCACATTTACATATACATTGCACATATTATTCCATCATAACAAATTTACATACACATTCAGTCGACATACACCAACGTTTTTCTCAAAACAACCCGAACAACGTACACAGACAATTCCCATCATCATTTTTACCTTCCACGCTGTCGAAGCGTCGACTCAAGTATGGGGGAAAGCCGTCGGAGGTTGCGCCAGCATCGACGGTGCTATGGTTGGCGTCGTCACCGTGTTGGACATCCTGAGTTGGTGCCACCGAGCCAGAGCACTATAAAGGGCAATAGAAGACTTAGTAGAACTATCATGTACAATTGAAAAATGCATAGAAAAGATAAATTACCACCACGGGTGGTTGACAAGATGCATTTTATGGATTGTAGACCATAGCTGGTCTGTAAGGATCCCAAGCAGAAGGCGTGGGTGGACAAAGAAATTCTATGTGCAGTGACATATATAGTTTAAAAAGGCAAAATTTAAAATTTACATTAGCTTAATCTGCAACAACATATAGTCATGTATAGAATTACCTCGTTTCGGAGCGGCGTTAGGAGCAGTGGGCCCAACCATGCGCTCTGCATTAATATACGGGCTCCACGAACCAGGTGCAATGACAAGTGGGCCCCATAGAGCAGCTAGTGACATGTCCGTGCAATGGTGGAGGACCACGTGGCTAGCCGTTGACCCTAGTTAAAAAATGACAGGGAGCACGAGCGTCGCTCAAACTAGCAAACTCGCAAGGAGCCTGCGCCATGCCACACGCTGCTAGCCAAGTGAGAGATTTTTGTTTTTCAACCAAGAAGGACGCAACATTCTTTTATGGATATCTGCAGCACCACTTTTGGTGGACGGTCATGTATCGGGCCATCGACCGTAAGCGCTGTCGGGCCTACTAGCCGATGGCTTTGCTTCCTCTTGCTGGTCGGGCCCATGTGTCACAGACAGGCACACTCTTGTATCTGTTATCAGACCCACCTCCTCATCTACCCAGTGTGGACAACGACTAAGGACGCCGTTCAGAGCACGTTACCAATGGTCGACGGTTTCTTTATTGTAGTTCGGGTCCACCTAAAATGTCGATAGGGTTAGGAACCCTTATGGTAGACGGTCTCTCTTCCAGTTGTCGATCATTTTTGTATTATGGTGGACGGCCGCCTTTTTAGCTATTGTGCTATTCGATGATAGACGAAAACATTGTCATTTCATGTAGTGGCAATCGTCATCGCCCAAGTCTCCTATGCGTATTAATATGTTTTTGTTCGAGAGAATATCTGTCCTACAATCACAAATAAAAATCGAATGTTACCTAGTTGGTTATGAACAAAGGGCTTCGATCGCTTTTAGCTATCCAGGGCCGAGTGGTGGCTCCATTGGGTGCTCACGTGATAGCAGGGTATAAGATCAGCTCTTAGCCACTTTTCAAAATAAATTATACTTGGACAATGTTATGCAATGAAATATTTTATTAATTAAGGTACTAATCATCAATTGTCAACTGTTTTTAATAAAATTTATGTAGATTTACTCTTACCACACCATGCGGATCGCGGCAAATCTCGACAACCAAAGCCGTCGAGAAAGACCATAAACCGTCGAGAAAAGTCACTCTCGATGGCCGGCCGTCGAGATTTAGCCCACGAGATATAGGGTGGTCGAGAGAGACGACCTTATCGACGGCTTGGCTGTCGAGATTGTCTGTCTTGATGGCTTCGGGCCAGCCATCATAAATAATGCGCAGGCCAGATGCTACGTGATGGCAGCACCTTTCTTGATGGCTTAATGTCATCGAGATAGATGCTTGGCAGGCCGCACGGTCCCACGGCCCAGCCCAATAGGTTACTCATGACGGCTACACGATCGTCGAGATTAATTAGTCTGCCACAGCTGGACCCGGCCATGCCCTGCGCTGACAGGTGGGGCCATGGACACCTTTCTCGACGGCCACATTCTAGTCGTCAAGAATGATTGTATACAAATAAAAAAATTAAAAATTGTAAAAAACACTATAATTTTGCAGCTGCCAGTAGCAGCAGCTGCAACCTGCACACCCTAAAACCCGTACATTCAAATTTCCCACAATTTCATAGATACACATATATATATCTCCGGCAATATCAATATAACACAAATTCTCTGACAATATCAACATCACAATCACAATATTCAAACGTACAAACATCACGACACATCGGTAAATTATGGTTGCCGTGGCGGGGTGCCGAACTCCGTGAGGTTGGCGGCCATGTTCCCGGAGGCGTCCTAACCCTGTTGCACGTCGTCTTGAGGATGTGGCTCGTAGGATGGAGGCGTAGACATGGCAGAACTCGAACCCTGCGAGATTTTTCAATTAGACATTTGACATATATATACTATGTGATAGTGTATTGATTTGGCACAAGTGACTTACCGCTGGATCACGGAACCAGGGGCATTCGATGTTCGGGTAGTTGGGTGCGGGGGCGAAGGTTGGCTGGGTCCCGTAGGTGCCCGGTGGTGGTGAAGTCTGTCCAGCGTAATCAACATAGGTTCCTGGAGAGGCTGGGTGGCTACTGTAGACTGCCGGGCCACCTGTGTAGGGGCCTGCAGTTCCCACCTGGCTCGAGGAGCTGCCTGCAAGCCCCGCGTGACCGCTTGGACCGGCCTGCACATATATTTGATTTCGTTGGTACACTTGACAAGATATGCATATATAAAAATGAATTAAAGTGCGAGTGCGTTACCCTAGTGACGAACGCCTCAAGCTGTCGCAGCCTTCTACCGTAGTCCTTCAGCACTGCCCTCAGGCTCTCCTGTATGGCCCTTATCATCTTTCTATCATGGGCC
Source organism: Raddia distichophylla (assembly GCA_005191435.1). Taxonomy (NCBI): domain Eukaryota; kingdom Viridiplantae; phylum Streptophyta; class Magnoliopsida; order Poales; family Poaceae; genus Raddia; species Raddia distichophylla. The sequence continues at coordinate 102,581 of SPJY01019473.1, forward strand.
CGCTCCTTCTCATGCCTCTTTTGTTGCTGCTCCCTCTCTCTCTCTGCAGGCGCTCCTCGAACTGGCTACGGGTTTTACCCCCGCTCTGGCTATCCTGAACCTCGGGCATGTACTCTGAAGACCTGCAATATGTATAATATATCAGTCAGTTTTTATGTTGTAATCATAATATACAAGTGTACGAAATAGATATTACCGTAGGTGGTCGCCACCATGATAACATTTTGTACCATTATCTATTTTTTTTTAAAAAAAGTGAGAATGTTTCACAATTTGTTTTTCAGTTAAGTACATTTTTAACTAAATAGGTAAATAAACATCTCTGCAAATTATAAAATATTTTTAAAAAATTGAAAAAAGAAAATGGGCTAGCTCAATTAAAAAAGCACAGCCCAGCAGGGCAGACTGAATCCTGACAAGCGAGTACGGATGGGCCGGCCCATGCACTATTCTCAATGGCTTAGGTGTAGCCGTCGAGACAGATGTTTTCCCACCCCCGCAAAAATTAGGAAAAGGTGCGCGCGTGGGCTTGGGCGACCTTCTCTCGACGGCTTTTGCCTAGCCATCGAGACTAATTTTGTATAACGACGGCTCTCACACGGCCGTCGAGATTATTAGGCTTATATCGACGGTGTTTGTTTGACCGTCGAGAGTAGTTTTGGCCGTTGAGATTTCGCGCGATTCCTGTAGTGTCATTATTGGATTATCAAGATTTGTTATCTTTCTCGTATACATCCCATTGGGCACTATGGATGCAATCGGATCAGCTATGGTTAAATATCACTCATCCTTTATATGTATTATATATAAGTAGCTAGATACAGATAGTGTCTAATATGAATCGGACATGAATACATATATTAATGGGCACAAATTAAGATTGAATTTCATATATATGAATATGAATAATATGTCGGATAAAATGTGAACACAAAGTTCATATCTATTCTATACTACAAGGGGCTACTAGGTGCTTCCTGGTTACGTCACGTCACCCTCTAAAATAAACCAAAAATCTAAACAATTCTAGAAAAATCCCAAAAATATATAAAAAAATGTAATAAAAAATTCATGAGGAGGGTGCATAAATTAATCTAAGCATTAGAAATGTTGACTTCTATAAAATAAATTTTAAAATATTAGGATTTTTTTGGGGAAATAATAAAAATCCATACAAATCCATACAAATTCAAAAAATAACTAAAAACCAATTGCAATTTTGCCATACGAAACTAATGCCATGCGTCACGGACATGTAAACATCGCTAGTATCTTAGGAGCCTCGAGCAAATGTTTATGACCTGTAAGATTCTTTGCTTTCTTAATGCGCTGGACTTCTAAATTCTCGTAAGGACCTCCAGGAATTTTCTCCATAGCCTGTTGAATAATTTTGATAGATTCCCTCATTTCACCTATTCGTATTAAATAGCGAGCTAATGAATCCCCTTCTTTTTGCCATTGGACTTTCCAATCATTATGGCCCCATTCCTTTGAGCAAATTTATATTTCGGGCTGCAGCCTTGGAATGAGTTGCGGGTTTGGTTGGGTACGTGGTAACACTCGACGGAAATTGTAATTAGATTTTGACAAATGTGCAACAGGCTAATATCTAATTTTGGTTATTAGATATTAGGGATCGAAAAAATCTTGCATATTCCTATATATATCTAACGCATTCATCGGTTCGTACGTGTATGATAAAAGAGAAAATTGCACTATTGCCTACTGAACTTGTAGCGATTCTCACTCGACCCCCTGAAGTTGAGTTTTACTTTTTCGTCTCTAAACTTGTCTCTGTTTGCACGGTTGTCCCAAATAGTTAGGGTAATCGTTAAATGCTGACGTGATACTTACATGACCGTTAACCGTTGATGTGGATGCGACATGACAGATGAAGGATGACATGATAATCCACGTGGCTAGTTATTGACGAAAAATTCATAAAACTTAGGGAAAAAACATGGAAAATTATACAAATTCATAAAAACTAGAAACAAATAAAAACACATATAAAAAATTCATAAAAACATAACAAACAGGGAAAAAAGCTCAAAATATTTTAAAATAGCAAAAAATCTTACAAATTCATAATTTTTTTTGTGTTTTCTATTTGGCGCGGACTTGGGGACGGACGTCCGACGCGCGCGCGTTGGACGCTACCCAGCCCCAGCCCAAACACAGCGCAGCGTGCTTGCGAAAAGTAGAGAGCTCCCCCTGTTAATTTGCATGCATGCAATGATGTCAGTGATGACGTCAGCGAACAGATTCCTTTCAGTTTCTCTTTCGACGGCCATAGATTTTGACTGGTTGCTCCAATGCATGAACCGTTTGCACCGCTGTGTTCCTCTCATTTTTACGAACAAAACAAGACCAATGTTTATATAAAAAGTTATTGAAACAATTTGTTATCCTAATGGAACAATTAATTTAGCATGTTGAAACAATATGGCTAGCCTACTGAAACAATTACTTTTACCTAGTGGACGTACAACCTATTGAAACAACTAGTTTAGCGCCTTTTGGAACAATATATATAGCCTGTTGAAACAACTAGTTGAAATAATTGGTTTAGCCAATTAGAACAATATATATAGCCTGTTGAAACAACTAGTTTAGCCTATTGAAACAATTTATCTAGCCCGGTGAAAATAATTTATACAGCCTGTTGCAATAAATATGTTTGGCATGTTGAAACAATTAGTTTAGCCTGTTGGAACAATCTATATAGTCTGCTGAAACAATTGGTTTAGCCTATTGGAACAATATTTTTGGCCTATTGAAACAATTAGTTTAGCCTGTTGGAACATTCTATATAGTCTGTTGAAACAATTGTTTAGCCTATTGGAACAATATTTTTGGCCTATTGGAACAATTAGTTTAGCCTACTGGAACGATATGTCTAGGCAAGTGCAACAATTAGTTTTTTCTATTGAAACAATATGTCTAACCTGCTGGAACAATTAATTTATCCTATTGGAAACAATCTGTATAGATTGTTGAAACAATTTGGCTAATGAAAATAATTACAAATTAAAAAATTAAAAGTATTTAAAATGAGTTAATTAGGATTTTAGATGAATTATGAAATTTGTTCTATGCATTTTGGACTCCAGATGAAATAGAGATAAAAATGAGAAATTTAAATAGGCAAAAAATGAAACACATGTTTTTTGCTAGCTGCTACAGTTGCATGTTGGACGCGTGCTGCGCGGTGCTGGGCCGCGTGCTGGGCCGAGCGGCGTCTGACGGGTCGGACGCCCGAACATGAGCATTATCGTTTCTATTTTTCTAATTTTGTTTTTTCTTTTCCTTTTTTCTAATTTTTATGTTTTCTGTATTTTTTATTTTATGACTTTTTGATTTTTTTTTTACTATTTTTTATGAATTTGTACAATTTTTTTTAATGTTTTTCTATGTTTCCTATTTTTTATGAATTTTTTTATCAATAAGTAGTCACGTGGGTTGTCATGTCGTCCTTTAGCTTCTATGTGGCATCCACATCAACGGTTAACGGCCACATAAACGCCATGTCAACACTTAGCGGTTGCCCTAATGGTTTTGGGGAAACCATGCAAACATAGACAAGTTTAGGGGGGGGGGGCGAAAAAATAAAACTCAAGATCATAAGGTCAATTGAGAATCACTACAAGTTCAAAGGACAACAGTGCAATTTTCTCATAATAAAATTATCCATAAATAGATTTGATATGTGGATCGGTTTGGAAAATAGTTGGATTGTTCATGTTTTCGCTCATTTGAAGTCGTTACCATGATGTTGTTTTTTGAGCATGCTTAGAGGATGAATAATAAGATCACTAGTTGCTAATATGATGTCGTGATGTGGTTCTATTTTTTATGAGACAACATTATGTATGTTGACAATGACTTGTTTTGGCTGCATAAGTCTGTACCCTTGGAGATCAAAATTTTAAATTGCATTATCTATAAAAGTTACACCCCTACTATCCACCCTTTCTCCAACCCTATCACCTCTCCAATCCATTCCATCCTCCCGGCCATCACCTCCTCTACATCGATGCCTCCTTAATGAAGATCTCACTAGCTTGGACACCACTCCTTCCACTACTTCCATCTTACATAGTGGTTTTAATCCATATACTTAGTTGTTAAAGCCATCTTATTAGCAAACCAATTCCAATCTACCCCAATGCACGATGCACCAAAATTGACACATTTTCAAACCCAAGTTGTCCAAAAGTCCAATTTGTTAATAAAAGATCAGTATAACTTCAATTGATGTCCAACCACATAAATGCTCACTTTTGATGTTCTACCACTATGAAAATTTTGGGAGATAAGAATTCCAATGGATCTAGTACCAAACCCTCTAAAGTGTTTAGAATCATCGAAACAAGCTATCGAATGAAACTTGCTATGCCAAATCAAACCTATGTATATAGATATAACCTGACAAGTGTTGCATAACTTCTACTTATGATCCAAGGACCATGCATGTACATCCTAGGGTTTGGTGCCCTCCCCCATGGCTGGTACCCCTTGTTCCGCTCTATATATATCACATCTCTTTCTCCTTAGATTTTGTTTAGTTGATGTGTTTCACCATGTTTGTGCTCTAGTTTATTAGAGTAATATCGAGTAGATAGGATTTGATGTATTACAAACCTTAACTATCACCTTGAGCTTAATCATATTTGCAATTTCAATTGTATCCTTCGTCACTACAACATGGTAAGCCATTCAAGGCATTTATATATGCCAGCCTAAGGCCCTAAATGCCCTCAAAAGCTTTTGCACGACACTTAATGGCCGTCAACGAAAACGCCATCGGGGAAAGCTATTTCCTGGCATATACATAGGAGGGCACAAGCTATGTGCCGTGGTATGTTTAGGTCGACACATATCATACGTCGGGGCTTATTTACACCGGCACATATCAAACGTCGGGGTTTATTTAAGCCGGCACAAGCTATGTGCCGTGGTTTCTTCTTGGCCGGCAGAAAATAGATGTCGGGGTTGCCCTTGGATGGCACATACTAAATGTCGTGGATACTCTATGTCGGCACAAAGTAAACACCATAGGTTCTCTTTGCTGGCATATCCTATGCATCGCTATTACTCTAGGGCGACACATAGTAAGTGCCATGGTAAGCCTAGGGCGGCACATTTTTAATGCCTGATTTCTTAACCCTCGCACATCATGCCCTGCTCCGGTTCATACTAAAACTGATACACACACACACCCTCCTCACCGCCGAGGCGCTGCAGCGCCGGGCCACGCCGTCGCCATCACGCGGCCGGCGCGTGCCCGCGCTCGAGCGCGGAGCGCCAGACGGGGTCCACCTCGCCGTCGGCGGCGGCGGCGAGCCAGGCGTCGACGTCTTCGAAGAGCGCGCGGAGCTGCCTGCTCGGCGGGGGCGGCGGCGGGACGAGGCGGTCCCCGGGGACGCCGATGGCCGCGGCGCCGCCGTCGACGAGGGAGCGGAAGAACACGTCGCGCAGCTCCCACCCGCCGGAGACGACCACGCCGAGCCCGCCGCGGCACTTCTGCCACGGGAACTGGAACACCCCGGGCGGCCGCCTCCACGCCTCCCCGTCCTCCTCCGCCGCCTCCTCCTCCCTAGCGCGCTTCCTCGCCGCCCCGCGCTCCGCCTCCGGCCGCCGATCCATGCACCGCCGCGCGCTGCACATCACAAACAAGACGGCGCCCCTCCTCCTGAGTCCCGAGTCCCAACTGCCAAGATTCAAAGAACCACTCCTTGCTGCATGCATGCATGGTGTATAACTCCATGGCCGCATCGCATCAAGAAAGGTTCAAGCATGCATATATGCTTACCTAGCTCCGACGATCGAGAGGAAGGAGGAGATCAGGAGAAGTCGAGGAAGAGCGAGGCGGCGGCGCTCGATCTTGGGGAGGGGGAGGAGGAGGAGACGGGGTTCGTGGAGAGGGCGTTCGAGCGGTGTATATATACTGTATATAATTTGCGTGTAAATTCGTATGCTAATGCATGCTCCGGCTGATCCTATCCTGTCACGCTGAATGTGCCGTGCCGGCGCGGCAGGATCGGATCCGGCGAGGCAGGCGGCGATTGCGCGGGCCAGGGGTGCAGGCAGGCGCGAGCGGGTGAGACTGAGAGAGAGAACACGCGCAATCGCGGGGACGCGTCACGCTCGCTAACCATGCATGGCCCCCTTAACTCTTTCCTATTCCGCTATTCCTCGTCTCGTGTTGGTCTCCAGTAGCAGGGATTGCATAATCGAACCGAGTCCAAAAACCGAGGGAGGCTCGGCTCGGCTAACCGGCCGGTTACCGCGGCTAATCAGAAATTTCGAGAAAAAACGGCCGAATTCAAATTTGTATTCAAAAAGGCTCGGTCGGCTAACCGACCGGTTTTCCCGGTTAGCTCGGCTAACCGATCTGTTTTAGCAGAAAATAGAAAAATTAGAGAAAATAGAAAAATCAATTTAAAAATCGGAAAAATTATAGGGACATACAAATGTCAATTTGGCACTAATTTGGCACTAGGGACATAAAAAAAATTATAGGAAAAATAGAAAAATTGCTATTAAGTCCTTTATTTATACAAAATTCCGACAGCACCTCCCTATAATTTGGTCATCCACTTAGCAGACAAAGAAACATAATTTACATATCTCATAACATATATTATATATCCACCATCTTATTATTTCATCCATAGTTCATAACCTAAGATGCCATACCGCTGAACTTTTCACCAAAAGCTTACCTCAAGCGTATTAATCAGTAACGATGAATGGAGGGAGGCAGTGGCACGCTGGCACCTACAAATGAGACATAAAAAAATTACACATGCATGTTATAAAGAAATGATTATAACTATGCAATGAGAACAGAATATTACCGTTGTAAGTTCTATCATCAATAAAATCGAAATCCAGCATTAGGGTATGCCATGGAGTACTCCTCTTTAGATATAACTATTAGACCATGGTTGTTCATTAAGTCTATTTTAAATTCATCCAAACTCTTCCCTGTGGTCCAGGCACTGTCTTGCCAACTTTAATATAGAGTTGCATAATAATCTGGCATTTTCCATTCATATATCTTCCTCATATGTGGATTTGGTTGAGAATATGGGGGAGGACAGAAATGATAACCCGGGTAAGCACCACTCACAGAGTTTGAGCTATCCTGGTCTTGCGGGTTGTCTTCAGTTACATGCCTGCCCCTGCTAGACCTAGAGGACCTGGTGGCTCTCTGCGAGATAGGAGGTGAATCTTGTGAGTACAATCTGTTCACAGGATAGTAAGTTGGTTCGTTACCACCCTCGCTATCACCCCCGTCATCAGCGCCACCCTCACCATCACCCCCCTCATCACCGCCACCCTCGCCATCATCCCCGTCATCATCGTCACCCTCGCCATCATCCCCGTCATCATCTGAGGAGGAACTGTCATTTGATTCTTGGTGTAGGGGTCTTTTTGCAATCTCTTCCTAATTTTCATCACTATCCTCTTCAGCATCATCTTTCGTGGGCAGCCTCTTCCCCTTTGCCTTCTTCGATAAACGCGTGATAGGAGGAGGCAAGTGGGTCTTTCTCTTACCAATGTGAGTGTCTCCTATATTCTCCTCAGCCCACTCGTCTATGCTTTTGCCCTTGGTCTTTGCCTAAATAGTGTCTGGGTCTTCTAGGTTAACGACAAATGTTGATGGCAGTGGGTTGTCAGTGTCAGTGCTATCCTCATCTAAAACTGGAGTAAAATTTGACCTACAACAAAAGTAAAGCATACTATGCAAATTATATTTTCATATGACCTATGGCAGAATTTATACATCATGTTTGACATATGTTAGAATTTATGTTAGAATAATTTGACATATGCCCGCACCTTTCATTCTCGAGCTAATCGAACATTGGGTTGTTTCTGCTTGCAATTGAAATGTGTAAGAATTGGTCTGCAGGGCCATATTATATCTCTCTCCTATGAGTTTTGACTCGCTCAAGATGAAGTCTTGAATTGTAACAAACGAAAACAAGCTTGTGCAGCTTGATATGTCCTAGTTTGTTGTGGGACCTCGTGTGAATGGAGGCGAATGTGCTCTAATTTCTCTCACATCCACTAAAGGACGCACACTGACTCATAATTTTTTTGGCAAGCCTTTGAAGCGTTGGCGTGTACGTGCCAAACATGTTCCACCATTGCGCTACACGTAACAACATACATTGGTAAGCAGTCTGCTCCACCATTATTGTAGAATGGTAGATCGCAAATCACAATTACCTGGGTTAATATTTTGTTTTCATGTATTGCCATTTGGTAAGCAGTCTGTCCACCAAAGGAATCACCATTTCTCCTCTACACATCTGCCTCCACCAATGCTTGGGCAACGGTAACACTGTATGTCATTCTATCAAATGCCCATCGCAAATCTGCTAGTATGGTTTCAGTAGTGCCCCTACTGTAGCGGAGGGATGGGCTCAAAGCCGCAGCTGCATGCAAAAAATACACAATTCAATAAAACAATTCACATTATAATGAATATCTAATACTACACAATTCAGTACTAACATGCCCCAATATAAGTATCATATGCCACATCTCTAAACCTGCTATCAAGAACCCTTAGGTAGTGCGTGCGATCGGCCTCTTGGATGTCACTGAACATCCATCCACGAACATCATGGTACATTGGTAGCACGTTGCATATGGTCGGAATCTTGTCTTGGTCAGCCATGCGAACAAAAGTATACAAGTATTCCACTGAATCGATACACTCTTTAACTCTAACCCACCAAAGATCTGACAAATTTCTATGTGCATACTGTCCGTCCTCGGACTGGCAGTAAGAGGTAGCCTGGAACTCTTGACTTGCCATCCATTTCATGAAGGCACTCTTATGCTTTGAAAAGCTCCCTAAGAAAATATAGTTGGTGCCAAATCTAATTGCGTTCCATTTAGCTAACTCTCCGCCAATGGTTTGTTTCATCATAGCATGAAACTTTCTAGAGTTGTATAGCCATCGGCATATCCACTTTGCACTATTAATGATTGCTTTATTTTTGAAAAATTCCCCAATATCCTTCAGCATCAGGTTGATAGTGTGAGCCAAACAGGGCTGCCAAACGATAGACAGATATTTCTTACTCAATTTCAAACACGCCGCCTTGTAGTTGGCACCGTTATCCGTGACAATCTGGACAACATTCTCCACAACTACCTCCAGCACCACCTTGTGTATTGTCTGCATGAAAAAATATCCACATTAAATAGACGGTAATAGAGCGTAAAACAATAACAAAATAGACGAAGTATACCTCGACGAGGAATTTAGTGTCCTGTATCTGGTTTGTTGTATCTACTGATTTGTAGAAGTAAGTTGTGCCACTGCAGTACAGCATGAAGTTTATGATGCTCATACCAGTCAGCCCCGTCCAAGAATCACACATTACAGTCACTCCATAGTGACCCCAATCTTGTTTCCACGCGTCCATCTCTCTTTTTATCTCTGTCTCCTCGTCATCTAAGTATATTCCATCAATATCCCGACCGCTTGGTGATTGCACCGTCTCTCCTACACATGCAACATATGGCAAAGCATGATTAGTTGCCAACAAAGTAGTGTATAAAGTAGGAAAAAACAATTTTAACTTTTTTATCTAATCTTTGTGTCTCCCTTACGGCAGCGACAAAGTAAGGACTATCGGCTTTCCTCCCAGGAATGCCGGACGCGTGAAACCATCTGGCCCACCCCATGCCAAGCAAGCGTTTCGCCTTTTTGCCTTCCTGTGAGAACCTGCCTCTGTCAATTCTTGGCTGAACCGTAGGGGAGGCATCAATAGGTCGAGTTTCTCTTTGTGAGCTCGATCGCGAGAACATTTGCCGCAGCTTCCCTAGTTTAGGCTCAGGTTCATGAGCACCACCCCCACTTTCCACTGCCATGCTCAAACCTTTCTCCTGCCAGCGTCCTAAAGTCTTACTCCATCCTTGACGTAGCCATGGCCCGCTTATATTGCTTTTGCTTGTTGTAACCCCCTGTGTGCTGCTGATGCCATCTTTGTCCGCCACTCCCACTCCAAAACATTCCAAGATCACATGTCCCGAAACCCCCTGTGAGTGGGTGCGACTTGGGGCGTGGTGCAGCACTGTCATCACTCGGTATGCCCTGCTAACCGCCTGCACCACTGCCATAACCTCCGTAATGGTGCCCTGCTCCTGGCAACCGCCTGCACCACTGCCATAACCCCCTGCTCCTGCCAAGCCCCTCTACCTCTCCCTGCCGATGCTGCAGTTTCTTCCAATCTAAGCCACTCTCTTGCTTTCTCGGTCTTTTTTTTTGTGGTTCTATCCAGATACCGTCGAAAGAAGTCCCTCACCTCAGGAGGGACTGATCCACAAGGTTTCACATTGCTGCCACGACCAACCAAGTGGTGCTTAAATCTGCTTGCGCCACCTTCCACTTTTGTTTCTTTGCAGAAATTGCATTTGAATCCCGCTTTCACTTTGTGACCATACTCCCAAACCGGATCGCTAGATTCATCCGCCATTTGTTCAACGTCTCACTGCATGGCAACTCAAAATCTCTTCGTAATCGTAATAACAAATAAAAAAATATGCTACAATCCTAATCTTTACCTAACCCTAACACTAGTAGTACATTTATCAAATAAAAAAAAAGTCGGAGGGGGGGTGCCACAGCCACGGCCACACAGAGGGCTAGCCGACCGGCTAGCTCGGCTAACCTCTGGCCAAGCTCGGCTAGCCGCTGCGCCTCGCCGGCCAGCCGCTGGGCGCGCACCCGGCGCCGTCACCTCACCTCAGCTAACCGCTCAACCGCGTAGATTAACCACCTGAACGTCTGGCTAGCCGCTCAAATCGGCTGATCCTCTCTGGCTAGCTGCTGGATCTGCCGGCTAACTGCTCGGTTTTCCCGGCTAGCCGTGCGGCTGGGGCGCTCGGGAGGGGAGATGAGCTGAGGGGGACTGGGGGCTGGGGAAAGTGGGGAGGCTGGGGCTGGGGCTGGGGCGCTCGGTCTGGGGGAAGTGTTGGTCACGGGTAGGGGAAGGACAGAAGGAGGCATCATACATATGGCATATTGGCATATTCTTCCTTCCTTTATTTATTTTTATTCATATCAAACGAAAAACACATGAAAATTTCAAATTTTCAAATTCTGTTTCAGCCAATAATCATATAATAATGTTTACTATTTTATGGAATTGTTTTATATTTTTTCACGAATTTTCAAATTTGAACCAAATTTGGATTTAATTCAAACCTAGCCAACTGGTTTTTCAAAAACCGACCCGGACCGGTTTACCGGTTAACCGCGGTTTTTGTTCGGTTAACCACGGTTTCGTTTTCCCTGTCCAGGAGAGATCGAATCACGCGCCCCGGCAAGGATCATCAGCCCTGACCAGTGATCACCGCTTTCCTTATTTGCATGGAAGGTTATCTGGGAGAATCCAAGTTCCCGTACATTTTTATTCCCTCCATGTAAAAAAAAACTTTACATTTTGAATTTTTATTCCCGTCGACATCCCCTCCTTTTGCGGTGGCGACGCTCTTCTTCTTGTGCGTAGCTTGTTGTGCTTAGCTTGTCTTCACCTCCCTCGGCGGCTGTGGATTACCCCTGTTGGTCTTTAGCTTTGTCGCTGGGTGTCGTGCCAGCGATGGCTGGCTTGGATTCGTGTGCGTTCGTTGTGGTGCCTCGTTGTTGCCCCCTCACTCTCCCTCTCTCCTTCTTTCTCCCTTGCACATATGTACAGTTTTCCCTCGTCTGTAATGAAATGACAGTGCTCCTGCCCGTTAGCTCAAAAAAAAAATGTCGTAAATAAAAGTTTTAAAACTTTGTTTATCAAAATCTTGTGACTTATTTTGATTGGACACACGGTGCATTTGAATTTTTCTTGAAAATCACTTTCATAATATTATATTTGTTTTAGGTTTTATAAATAAATTGCATTAGTAATGACTGGTCAAAATCGTATTTTGAAGATCGCGTCAATGGCTAAAACATAATTTTTTTATGATATGGAGGGAATATTAGCATGTTTCTCCCTTGAATACAAGCTCCCACTCTTTTGGAGTTTGCTCCAAGATCCATGTATAAAAAGAGAGCAAGTTCAATAGGAAAACAAACCTCCAAAGACTAGGTTGTGTAATCTCTTTACTTGTGAAATCTCATTTCCTATGCTTATCTCTATATTTTGTGCTCCTATGAATCACGTCTAGCATGCGTCACACTTTGCGACATCTTGGAATTTAAAAGGAACGGATAAAGTTTAGTAAAATATGACAAATCCGCCACCGCCGCGCCTTCCTCAAGCCTTGCCTATCGCCGCCGCAACCTTCCCCAAGCAGATCCGTTGCCACTGTGACTTCCCTGGGCCGGATCCGCCTCCACCGTGACCTTTTCTTGGGCGGATCTGCCACCGCCTCAACATCCCTAGGCTAGGTCCGCCCTGTCGCGACCTTCCCTTGCCAGATTCATTGATGTCGAGTAAGGCACAAGCAGTCGCCATCGCTCCCCAGCCGGGTCCGAAAAAATTGATGATTTGCCACTCTCAAAATTGGTTCTAGCTAAGTATGCCACTTTGTGTGTATTACACGTGGGACCATCTGTGTATATGACAATGGACCAGAATAGCATTTTAGCGAGAACAAATGTTGAGAGTGGTAAATTTTCAAATCCCGTTGCTTCTCTTGACTAGCCATGGCGACATCTCCACATCGTCTAGCCCCACGTGCTCCCACCCGAGCGCGCGCCTTGAACTGTGAAAGCCAAGCCGGAGAGAAACAACCAATTCTATCGTTTCCCTGGAGCCTGACCACTGCAATGAATTTGCATCCTTAGTGCTTGGCTGCAATAGGATGCATCAACCGAGCAAGGTTCAGTTGTTTTCAGGCAACAAACACGCCCACAATGACGAATCCAGTTTACAATCTTCGAGCTGACTGTGTAGTTATATTCCAAACAATACGTTTGGATTTTGGATCCATTCTTTAGGTCCAGAATGTCTCAAATAATTACATTATTTATCCATGCCTTTCAGATGTGGCATATTCAAATCAAAAGTGATGAGAACCACAATTTGAGGAATAAACGGACCAGTAAAAGAGCCCTTACAAAACAACTAATCACCATATGTACCTATGTACGTTTTTATTATGCGAGGTCCAAAATCAGAACAGATAGTAGTTTTCCTGTCGTTACGTTTGATTTCTCACCCAACATTAGTGCTGGGAGTTTGGGCCGGGATGTCTAGCCCGGCCTGGGCACGGTTCGAAAAAGGCGGCCTGAAGCACGGCATAGGAAAAAGATGGGCTGGGCCGGCATGGCCCGAAATGGCGTGCCGGGCCAGGCCTAGAAACCAGGCAGGACGTGCCGTCCGACCCGGCATGAAAAGAGGCACGAGTAGGTATTTTGCATTTTTCGTGGTCTTTCATTACTTAGATGAATTTCTATTTAATATGAAAGTTGTAGATAATTTCGAGACACATCTTTTTTATGTAGACAAGTTTTTCATTTAAGTAACGTATGAATTTATAAAAATTATTTTCTTCACTGCCTGCTTTCGTGCTAACGGCACCGTCCTCAGTAATTCGCTATTTTCGATGTCTTCTGTTGCTAAGATAAATTTCGGTTGAACACGAAAGTTGTAGATAATTTCAAAACACATCTTTTTTATGTAGACAACTTTTTCATTTGAGCAACGTATGAATCTTTTAAAAATCATTTTGCCTATTGTTTTGTTACCCATGCCGTGCTCGGGCCGACCCGGCCCAAAGCTGGCCCGTTGTGCTTTTGGGCCGTGCCGTGCCTAGATTTTGGCACTCCCTGACGGCCCGACACGGCCCGAAGTGCTGACCGGGCTGTGCCGGCCTGTTTTGCACCGGCTACCCAGCATTATCAGGCTTCAGACTTCAGAGGGGCGCTTTCCATTGCCGAATAACTTCCTGCAGCTGAGTAGAATTGCCTATCCTGGTAGGTATAGGACCATCTGAAAAATGCAATGTGACGCTTAGGCCCAGTTCTTTTCAGCTTAACGACTTAACGTCTTAACAACTTAACGGCTTATCTAAGTTTTAAAAAAATATGCTTTGAGTATTTTTAATCTGTTTTTCGCTGTTTTGAAGGTGGGTTCTAACGCTTTAAAACAAGTCAAACGAAATGGATCCGAATCTCGATACTACCTCGAGAAGCTCTCGAAATTTAGTCATTTCGACCGTTTAGCCGTTAAGATCAGCTCAAAAGAACAGGGCCTTATTTCTAGAGCCCAAAGCAGTCCAGTTCTATCTTCTATGCTAGCCCCCAAACCTAGCCCCAGTATTGTTCACAGCCCCCAAATTTCAATATTCATGGACCTAAATCTATTAATCATGGCACTAATTCTACAGTACTGGGTCAGGTTTGAGGCTAACAATAAACATGCAACCATCTCACTATTCATGTCTTGCGTTTCTGGGTACCCTGTCAAGGCCATCCAGCTTTGTGACCGGAAAACAAAATGAAGGAATTTCGTTAAATACAGAGAATATATGCTAAGTATAACCTGAAATGATAAATGTGACACCAACGATCCAGGCAATGCACAAGTAGTAAAATCTCTCAGCCGTTATAAACTTGTTCTCTCTACATCAATCAGGTCATGGATGAAGTGAACAGATATCAGCTTTCAATCGTATTTATTTCCGCTTATGAGCATTATGGACGTACAGGAACATACCTTGAAAGGAAAAGCAATCCCAAATGTATCTCTGATCAGAGCTGCAACACTGTATGAATGCCCATTTTCCTTGCTTAAATCCATAAAATTGATAAATGTTCATCGACAACTTGTGATAATTCAATGATTGTGCTACAAGTTAAAAAATTCATGTCAGCTGGAGTCACTTCCAACAGCGCCAGCGTTGCACTGTTGCTCATGAATCTTGAGGGCTGCGTCCTGATGTTTCCTCAGACAATAATAACAATACATGCTCATCAATCACCATGTTGTATAAACAGCTCCTGTTGGACTATACTGCATGAACCAATAACCTAAAATAACAATAGATTGCTTGCGGCATTGTCAATTTATAAATACCCAGGGTCAACAGAATCACCAGTAATCTCCACATGAACAAGAGCCATTACTGAAATGGTGGAATCTATTAGTGTCCCTCACAACAATATCCCTCTCAAAAACATTGGAGACATATTTGAACGCAGAGTGGCAATCTCCACATATCCTAATATTCTTCATGATCCGAATCATTGCCCCAGCAGGCATGTTGATCAGTGCAAATGCAAGTGCAATCTTCTCACTATGGTATTGTAATTTTGCCTTCCTCTCTTGTTCATCTACATGCAGAAGCACATAATCTGTATTAGGTACATATCCTGCTTTCATAATCCTCATGTTTATCTCATCCCACTTCTTATATATATCTTCCGATCTTGGATGGGTATCATCATTAGCCACAAAAATGTGCACCGAATTCTCTATCTCAACCCAACTGCATGCAGGTTCCTTCTTCACACCAGTTGCCTTCATCATCTTCCTCGCTCTTGCAGCATCGTCCCATTGACCCGTGGAAGCATATATGTTATACAACAAGACAGGTGGGCCAGTATCATCTGCGTCAAGTTCAAAGACACGATTAGCTGCAAATTGCCCTACTTTAGCATTCTTATGCATCCTACAGGCCCCAAGCAAAGCTCCCCAAACAGCGGCAGTTGGTTTCATGGGCATTTTAAATATAAACATCAGAGCATCATTCAGTAAACCAGCTCGACCAAGAAGATCAACAACTGCAACATAATGGCAAATCTCAGGGTCTAAATTGCACTTCCTCATCATGTCAAAGTAATGTTTGCCTTCCTTCAGTAATCCTCCATGGCTACAAGCAGTCAAAATGGAAAGGAAAGTGATCTGATTAAGCTGGATGCCACATTTCCTCATCTCCTCAAAATGAGCGACTGCTTCCTTTGCATACCCATGTTGTGCAAATGCAGTGAGCATCGAGTTCCATGTAACCAGATCCTTCATATCCACATGGTCAAACACCTTTCTCGCGTCGATCATGCTCCCTGACTTTGCATACATGTCAAGCAAAGTGTTCCCCATAAATGGCGTCAGTTTCTGCCTAGACTTGATCATATGAGCATGCACACACTTACCCGGCTCAAGAGCACCTATGCCAGCAATGGCCGTGAACACACTTGAGTACGTAAAATGTGTCGCCTCAAACCCATTCCTCTGCATATCCGCAAACTTCATCAATGTGGTCTCTCCATCACCCTTCCTTGCAAATCCAGCAATCAATGCGTTCCAAGATACCGCATTCTTCGAGTCAAGCCGGTCAAACACTGCAATAGCCATGTCCATCTGCCCACACCGACCATACATGTCAAGAAGTGCACTCCCAACATATACATCCTCATGCCAATCGCACTTCACGGCCATAGCATGGATCTGTTCCCCGATGCCAGCACCGCTACTATAAGCACCGGCTGCCTTGAGGAGGCCGGCAAACGTGAATCCGTTGGGCTTGAAGCGCGCTCTGAGCATTGCAGGGAGCAGCTCGATTGCCTCAGCCGGCATGTCATTCTGCGCGTACCCGGCAATGAGAGAGGTCCAGGAAACCATGTCGCGTGCCGGCATTTCGTCGAACACCCTGCGCGCGTCCGCCACGCTGCCGCACTTGCAGTACATGTGGATGAGCGAGTTGGCGAGGAAGGCGTCGCCCGCGAACCGGGAGCAGGACAAGCGAGCGTGGATTGCCCGGGCACCATCCAGGTTCTTGGACCGCGCGCAGGCGGTGATGAGGGAGTGGTAGACGCGCGGGCTCGGTGCGACCTCGCTGGCGTTCAGGAGGTCGAGGGCGCGGGGGGCGGTGGAGGCAGGGCTGGCCGCGGCGGAGGTGGTGAGCTTGGCGTCTGCGGTGTAGGGATTGGTGCTCCGGTTGCGGAGGGGGCGGCGGAGTAGAAACCCGTGGTGCTTTGTCATGGAGCCACAGGCGGTTCTCGACGCTTTGCCCCCTATAAGGCTTGTCGTGCGTTTGCCTTGGTAGAACTGGGTAACCCTAGCCCCGAGATCGGGAGTCGATCTTCCCTAAATCGATCCGATCCAAGTGGAGCAGGTCACCATGGCCGCTACCTCCACCTTGAGCCCCCACCTTGTCTTCCCAATGGCGATGGTCAGGGGCTCAGGGCTACGATCCCCCGAGCCGCGTCCTCCTCGCCGTCCGGCTACATCGCCGACCAACCCAACGCTACAACCGCCAAGGCCTTCATGAGCCGCGGACAGCCCATCGAGGCGACCTTCCACACCGTCCGCCCGCCGCCTCTTCCCTCCACTGCTCCGGCCTTGAACCCGCCGATCTCCGCAGTTCTCCCAAGATCATCGCCGCCGAGGCCGACCTCGTCCTCATCACTCTCTCGCTGAGCACGGAGTACTGCGATTACCTTGTCGTCTTCACGGCGCACCCTCAGGCCTCAGCCACCGTCGCTTGATCTGGTCAAGCCCACGCCCTCCGCCTTCTTGGCACGCAACCAGGTCGCCCTTGTTCGGTGGCGCCGACGACTCGTCGTTGCCACTCGAGACATCAGGCTCAGGGACAGATTCGAGATCAACTGGACTTTGACCTCCACAGACACCGCAAGTCTCTGGCATGCCCCTCGCGAGGAGAAAATTGCCTTTTTGCCACCCTCAAGAATGTGGTACACTTATGTGCCACCCTGGCCCACTGTAATAGACACAAACCGGACCCACATGTCAGTGAGACAGAGTGGCACATAAGTGTACTGCTAATGTTAGGAGTGGCAAATATGCAATATCCCCCTCGCCTCCCACCAGAGTCCAGATTTTTCAATCCGATCCACCCGAGTCGGGTCGGATTCTCTCCTTTTTCCCACGGGCAAGAGTTGGGTTGGGTTGGGGCACCGGTGCGGGTCGGATTCCAGTTTCTTTTCTTCCCGCCCCGAGGTATCTTATATGCAATGCAACCAGCAGGCAGCGGGTCAGATGCATCGGACTCACACCGGTTGACGGCCGACGGCGCCACGCAGCACAGGACGCCGAGTCGCCCCTGCGCAGGCGCAGCTCCCCCGAGTCCCACCGCCGTCGCCCCTGCTCAGCTCCTCCGAGCCGGCCGCCGCCTCGTAGACACCGCCGGCCGCCGCCCATCACTGTGCTCGAGCACGGCGCCGCCACAGGTAGGTCGATTGCTGTTTGATTTGGGGATTTTCGATTGATTTGGGGGATTCTCGGGCACATGGTGCTCGTTGATCCGGAGATTTTGCGAAACATGGCGTTGGCTGATTTGGGGATTTCGAGCCAATGCAGACTGATTTGGTGATTTCGAGCTGGGACAGACTGATTTGGGGATTTTTTAAGCGCACGGTGCAGGCCGACTGGGGATTCTTGAGCGGGTGCAGATTGATTTGGGAATTATTGAGCAGATTGTTGGGTTGATTTGGATGTTTTTGTGCCGGCGCAGATCGATTTAGGGTTTTTTTAGCACATACGGGGCACACTTATTTGGGGACTTTTTTTAAGCAAATTTGGGGCGGCTCCGGTGGGGCGGGGCGGGGCGGGTCAGTGCACTGGGGCGGCCTCTGTCCGCTTCGCATGTTCCCTCCTCGTTGGCGCCGCCTCACCGCCGTGCCTCGGCACCTGACTAATCAGGCCATCGCTGGCCTCCTCGCCTTCGTCGAGCCGCCGCTCGCCCCCTCGTTGGTCGTGGCCTCCTCGCGTTCATCGAGCTTCCTATTCTGGATCACAAATCCAGTGTCGCCTCCACTCTCTCTTGTTTGGTTTGCCCCCTGTCGTGTGATCTCGGATTTGATACGAATTCGACGGAATAGTTTGTGTTTTTTCAAGAAATATACGTAACAAAGGCTAAAAACATTGGTACTACTACTTTTTTATTTTTTTTATGATGAATCCCTAAATCCCTTGATCATTCACAACATTCACCGCAGCTAGTCATGGACGCCGCCGGGGAACTCGACCACCTCGCCCCCGAGAGGGCCACCGCGCAGTTCGACCTCGACGACATGAAGGTGGCATGGGCCGGCTCCCGCCAGGCCGTCGACGTCGCCGACCGCATGGCCCGCCTCGTCGCCTCCGACCCGGTACAGATCTCTTTCCCCCCTCTTCCTCTAGATGCACAACTCTCTCATCGGTCCAATTAGTAAGCCCTGGAATTTCCCTGGTTGCTGCCTTTGCTCCACATGTTGCTGAAAAATTGTAACATTCACCTTTTTTACCCCAAAAATATTTTTTACCCTCAACCAAGCACTGTATTGTGCTCAAGAGAATCTTTTATGTTCCAATGTTCTTTCTTGACATGATTGTGACATTCACCTTCCGCAAAAGGTTCACTTATATTATTACACCCTTTCCAATCTAGGTATTCCGCAAGGACAAGAGGACGATGCTCTCCAGGAAGGAATTGTTCAAGGACACACTCAGAAAAGTAGGCCATGCTTGGAAACGTATCATCGAGCTACGTCTTACAGGTCCCAAGGATGCCTAGCGCTATCACAAGTTTTCTTCAGCCTTTGTTTTATTGTGTGATACTTCTAGCTGATGGATTGCCAATTTTTTCCCCTTTCCAATCAACAGAAGAGGAAGCAAATTTGTTGAGGCATTATGTGGACCAGCCTGGTTATGTTGATCTGCATTGGGTATGCCTCTTCATACTTTATACTGTTAATATATATCCTGCCGACCATACAACATCAAATTATTCTGCTCTTCTTCACTTGTGTTATATGCTGAGGGCCTTCTTGAGCTAGTGCTACATGCTTGACAGATTGCTACTCACATATGTGCAAGAGTCTGTTGCTTTCTTGGTTTCTACCTTTGAATACTAATCCTAATAAACAAAAATGTACCAATATGTACAACAGATATATTATCCCTGGTGCACTGGAGTTGTGTTTAATGTTTTGATGATTGCAATGCAACTAAGTCAAGTCAATTCTTTTCTCAAATTGGCAACAGCACTTTATGCGATTCTCTTTTGTAGGGTATGTTTGTTCCTGCTATAAAAGGACAAGGAACTGAAGCACAGCAGAAGAAGTGGTTACCACTGGCCTACAAGTTTCAAATAATTGGATGCTATGCTCAAACTGAACTTGGTCATGGGTCAAATGTTCAAGGCCTTGAAACAACTGCCACATTTGATCCAAAGACTGATGAGTTTGTTATCCACAGCCCGACTCTGACCTCCAGCAAGGTAAACTTTTATAAATCTACTTCTGCTTTTGTTTGTTTATTTTAAAACATTGATTTATTCTTTAAATTGCTCTTGCAATTTCAAATTTCTTCAATATCCTTTTGCATGGTTGGTGATTTTTCTTCCCATGTGTAGTGGTGGCCTGGTGGCTTGGGAAAAGCTTCCACACATGCAGTCGTGTATGCACGTCTGATAACTGAAGGAAAGGACTATGGCATACATGGTGAGTCTCTCACATTTTATTGAGTTTTATATTGTCTCTTCCTATGTGACTCATGTACATCTGTATTTCAGGTTTCATTGTGCAGCTACGAAGCTTAGAGGACCACTCCCCGCTTCCTGGTGTTACACTTGGTGATATTGGTGGAAAATTTGGCAGTGGTGCATACAATAGCATGGATAACGGTGTTCTGCGATTTGACCATGTGCGCATTCCAAGGGATCAAATGTTGATGAGGTTTGTCCATTGGATTGTCACATAAGTCCTAGCACTTTATCAATTATATTTTGATAATTTGATGTAACACTTTTGACATTTGCCATGTGTTATTTCTTTTAGGCTTTCACAAGTTACAAGGGAGGGAAAATATGTACACTCAGATGTTCCAAAACAACTGCTTTATGGGACAATGGTCTTTGTTCGGCAATCAATTGTTGCAGATGCTTCTAAGGCTTTGTCCCGTGCTGTTTGCATTGCTGTGAGGTACAGCGCTATCCGAAAGCAGTTTGGCGCTCAAGTTGGCGGCCCAGAGACTCAGGTGCTGTAATAGTTATCCTTTGTGATTTGTCATCGACTCATTTTTCAGCTAAGATATTCAGACATTATCTATGACATAACATGCATCCTCTTGTGTATTCTTGAAAGAAAAAACGAGGCGTTTCCTGAAACGATCTGATAATCTTTCCTAACTAAAAGTTAAATCAACCATGTGCTAACAAATTTAACGAATGATAATCCTCTTCTCACTACCAACATGTGACTAATGGAATTAAACCGGTTACAGGTTCTCAATTACAAGACTCAACAAAGCAGGCTCTTTCCTCTGCTGGCTTCAGCTTACGCATTTAGATTTGTGGGGGAATGGCTGAAGTGGCTATACACGGATGTCACACACAAACTGGATGCTAAGGATTTCTCGACACTGCAAGAGGCTCATGCCTGTACTGCTGGGCTGAAGGCTGTGACTACTTCTGCAACAGCGGTATGTATAATGAATCAATTCACTATATTGGTTATACTTGTTTATGGGTCTTATGGAGTATGCAGATAGAGCCTACCTGTTTGCTGGTTGTATGGACTCTTTATATTTATTAGGTACTGTTTATAACATGGCATTCGTAAGGCTTGGTATTTTCCCCGTCTTTCCATTTTGATAGAAAATATTTTGAAATTACCTATAGCCCTGAGGTCTGAGGATGATGATCCATTTCAACAGGCTAAATCTTTGCCTGAACCCCGATACTTTAGACTTCACACATGGTCTGGTGGTCTAGTCAGAACTTTACTGCCCCGTTATAATGCTAGCTCCTTTCCATTATCCAGGATGCAATTGAAGAATGCCGAAAGCTCTGTGGTGGACATGGTTACCTCAACAGCAGTGGGCTTCCTGAATTATTTGCTGTTTATGTTCCTGCTTGCACTTATGAAGGAGACAATGTTGTGTTGCTTTTGCAGGTTAGTGTGCTATTCCTAAGTCTGATGGGTATTTAATCCTACACTTCCTGCTTGTGGTTGAGCATGGATAATCTCACATATTAGTTTTTTTTAATCTGCTTTTACTTCGCTCAATATTGATCAATAGTATAGTCATAAACTTTGGCGCTTTTTGCAGGTTGCAAGGTTTCTAATGAAGACTGTTTCACAATTGGCTTCTGGAGCGCAACCTGTTGGTACAACAGCTTACATGGGCAACATACAGCACTTGATGCAATGCAGATGTGCTGTAAGTACAGGTATGTGGTTAGACAGTCAGGCAGGCTCTTCATATTGAAGGATTCTATTGAAGGATTCAATCGTCTATATGTGATGATTGTCTGGAGATTCTTGGGGAAGATATCTCTACCTTGTGATGATCACCATACTAATTCATTTTTTCATAATTGTTAACAGCTGAAGAATGGTTAAATCCTGCTGCCATTCAAGAGGTATTTGAAGCTAGGGCTCTGAGGATGGCGGTAAATTGTGCCCAGAACATAAGCAAAGCACCAAACCAAGAAGAAGGTTGGTGGCACACATATTGATCTAGAGCCACTAAAACATGGTGCTTAGGGTTGCGAATATTGTTTGAAAAGTACATGCTAAAAGAAAACTATATCACATTTAGTTGGTAAGTTGCTCACGTACATATACAATGTTTGGGTGTTGCAGGTTTCTCTGAGTTATCCCCTGATCTTGTTGAGGCTGCTGTGGCTCATGTACAGTTGATTATTGTAACCAAGTAAGTAGCCTTGAGCCCTGCTGAGGATATAGAATTTGTTCTTGACAAGACATGAGCAGGGCTCAGGTTTTCATTGCCTGGAGCTGTTGCAGTTTGGAAGCAAGTAATTGATTTCGTGTTCTCCTGATGCTTAGGTTCATTGAGAAACTAGAGCAGGAAATCCCTGGGTACGGAGTGAAGGATCAACTGAAGAACCTGTGCAATGTTTACGCTCTATTCCTTCTTCACAAGCATCTGGGCGACTTCCTGGCGACTGGGTGCATTACGCCTAAGCAGGGGGCACTGGCAAATGAGCAGCTTGGGAAGCTTTACACTCAGGTAGGTCTCTTTCCGTTGGGTGTTGCATTTGCATTACCGTAATTAGCAGCATTGCAGAGACAATGAGAATGGCATGGTGGTGCAGGTCCGTCCGAACGCGGTAGCGCTGGTGGATGCGTTCAACTACACTGACCACTTCCTGGGGTCGGTTCTTGGGCGGTACGACGGCAATGTGTACCCTGCTCTGTATGAGGAGGCGTGGAAGGACCCCCTCAACGAGACGGTGGTTCCGGATGGGTACCACGAGTACCTGCGCCCGCTGCTCAAGCAGCAGCTCAAGCTGTCCAGGCTATGATCACATGAATCTCATATCGTGGAATAAGAGAGGGGGAACATGTACCACGCTAGGCTTATTTATTGGACACAATGAATAGAATCTATGATTCTACGTGCACAAGGACATTTGTTGTCCATCATCCATGTATGTAGTCAATCAACTAGCTCGGTTGTGTGCTCGTGTATGGTCATCTTGACCACATTTGACATCGTGTTCTTGACCACAAGGTTGTTTAAGTCATACTTAAGCTATCTGTAATGATAAAGCAAATCATAACAAATAAATGATATTTACATAGTTTTTAATAGGATAAATGGTCAAAGACGCGTCGGAGGGAGTGAAGCAATTTCGAACATAGGAAATGCATGGAATTTTTATCGCCTCTAGTTTATCTTCTTACGGACGTACCTTAATCTTGCTTTCAATTTAGGAAAAAAGTTTATTTTACACCTTTCACTATCATCCTTCGTCTACTATAAAATCAGGTATTTTAGCCCACAAAACCATAAAATAACTGCGAATAACCCCCTAAGGCGGTCTTGAGCAGTATCATGATCTTGGCAGTCCACTCGGATAAATTTGCCACTGTGGCATCGCATGTGGCACTACTGTCAACTTAAAAATTTACACATCAGCAGGTCCCACATGTCAGACTCACTTTCATTCTTATTCTTTTCTTAACCCCCTTCTTGTCAATGACAATCCGTCGAGCACGTAGAGCCAAGGCCGGCCTTCCCAGCGGCTGCCCAGCCGCCAATCATCTCGCCTCCGTCCGCCCCTGCAGTCGTCGACGTCATTGGTCGCCCTGCCGCTGGTCACCCAGCCTCCATCCGCACCTACCGTTGCTGGTGTTACCTGCTGCGTCGCCTACAGCCGATCCTACCTCCTCGCGCGCCGGCCTCCCTTGTTGCCCCTTCGCAGGTCACCTCTAGCCACCCCTGTCGCCTCCATCCTCCCCTGCAACCACCTCACCCCTACCGGCTACCGCTGAGGGCCTCCCCTGCAGCTGCCTTGTTGTCGGCCACCTCTAGCTGCCCTGCCGCCGCCGGCCTCCTCTGCAGCCGCCCCACAGCCGGTTGCCCCACCTCCAGCCGTCCCTGCCACCGTCGGCGTCCCCTGCCGGCTGCCGCCTTGCAGCCGATCCCCTCGCATCCAGCCGCCGCTAGCCCATCCTCCACGAGCCAGCGAAGCCAGCAAAGTGAGACCAGGAGAGAGGGGAGAGAGGGAAAAGATAGGAGAAAGAGAGAGAAAAAGGGTGGCATACATGTGGGTCCTACAGCCACCTCATGTGGTACAGGCCAGCTCACCTGCCACGTGGGCAAAACCTCCTAAAAACCACTGCAGGGTTATCTGCACCTTTTTCATGGTTTTACGGGGTAGAATACCATGTTTTGTAGTTCAGGGGTCTATGTAGACGAAATACAATAGTTCAGAATGTAATATAGACTTTTTCCTTCAATTTAAGTTGTTACAGTGGTGAAACTTCCGGATGGATGAATTGCGCTGCTTGATCTAGAACGACAGCGATCTCCATTTTATAGCAAGTGGTGAGGCGGGTATACTGTTTTGTCGAAGAATACGTTGATTTTGTCGGGGATTGAATTACGGCCCATTGCCATGGCCCAATCGAACAGCCTACTAGGGCCTAGCTCCCTGGAAGGTTCTTTCAGGCCCATGTGCATCCTGCCAAGCAGCTTCTTGGCTGGCACGGTGTGTATTGGCCTAGTATTCGTTTTTGAGTCCGTCTCGAACAAGAGTTCTGCACGGCTACGTGAAGACCCGGACGTTGGTTTCCCGGATTGGAATAGGAGCCATGGTCCCCAAGAATTGGAGTTTACCTTATCTGTCGTGGGACGTATCTGGCATGGTACGAGTTCGTTACGGTCTCGTAGTTAGCCCGGCCCGATTATCCCTCAGTAGGTCGGTTCATTTACACTATATAAACAGAGCCCTACGGCGTGTAGAGGGGCCAAGAGATTTCGCATTGTCACACATTGCTTCTTGTACACTCATAATCTCGCCGAGACTTGTTCGTCTCGTCGAGCTTCCTCTTGTAATCCTCTTTGATATAAAGAAAGGCTGGACGTAGGGCTACTATCTCCTTCGAGAGGCCTGAACCAGGATAAAAACCCGTGTCTACCTGTTCGTCGTTGATTGCTGTTCGCTCTGTTCGGCGTGTCTCATATCTCCCCTTATCAAGAACCTTAGTTGACTTGAGATCGATATCTCAACCGTCGACAGTTGGCGCCGTCCGTCGGGACATAGTAGATCGAGCATGTCGAACTCCATCAGCGATCAGGGAACTCTTCCTAAGGGCTACGACTCAGAATGGCAGGATGTCATGTCCCCTGTCAGATCGGATCGATCTCTTCGATCTCGATCACCTTACAGATCTGAGACAGAGCTCTCCGGCTACGTTCCAGAGATGGTCTTAGATCAAGCTCCCGTCATTGACGATGATTACGGAACTGACGATCTTTACGCTGGTTTAGATCTCTCGGATTCCAAGACTATGTCGGTCGATTCTTCCTATGGCGACACAGTGATAACACCATCTAGCGCGCCAACGCACGGCCATCGCAGCATCAATATGGTCGGCGCAGGAACCTCACAGGATCCTGCACGGGCTGCGGCGGCCAAAGAGATCGAGCGGATCAATTCTGCTCGGCAACAAGATGGGGCCACACCGGTTGCTCGCGAGCAGGCAGTTGTTCGCCGTAGCCTAGATGCCTCCATCAATCAAATCCTGGCGCAGATTCACGATCAGCGCAAGCGTCAGCGACGCGATCCACCTCCCGCACCTACGCCAAGTCCCCCGGCAGAAGTTCTGCCTGCTCGGGACGAACCCCCGCAAAACCAGACCCCGGTCGGGCAAGACGCGGATGCCTCAGGGATCCCAGGACCCCTTGAGCAGAGTCGGGAACGACTTCAAGTCTTGGCAACGGTGGTCAGATCCACCAACCAGGTCAACCTTGCCCTCATGGGCGACGCTGTTGCTCCTCACCTAGAGCAGCTGGCTGAAGGCCTTAAGTCCATAGGTGAAATTAACACTTCCTTCGAGTAACGCAGTCAACCTGCCTTGATCACCGATAACAGTCCCCAGTTCAGAAGCGAGCTATTCCAGGAATACTGCGAACAGCTAGGCACCAAGGTCTGCTTCGCCTCTGTGGCATATCCACAGAGCAATGGAGCAGTCGAGCGAGCTAACGGACAGCTAGTCCAGGGTATCAAACGGCGGGTGTTCGCAGCTCTCCGCGAGCACAATAAAGCCTGGGTCGACGAAGTACCTTCCGTCCTCTGGGCCGTTCGCATCACAGCCAGCCGGGCAACCGGGGAAACTCCTTTCCAACTGGTCTACGGTGCAAAAGCCATCTTGCCCGCCGAAGTAGTACTCGGCTCGCCTCGCACGAGCTCGGTCAAATTGGTTGACTCAGAGCAAGAGCGCCTGCTCGAACTCGATCTCCTCGACGGATCGACGAACCGTCTTCACTATTAAATTCCTGACATTTTTTCGAACAAATCTAGACTAGTCTCGCTCGTAAAAACTTGCTTTACTATAAATCTAATAGTACTTTACTATTTTTTGCGAAACACTTTACTATAACGTGTTACGTAAACAGTACTGTACACAAGAAACACGTAACTGTACTCTGATAAGTAGTAAAGTATATACAACATATAGTAAAGCTTGTTCATGATTATAGTAAAGTAAAATTTTAAAAAGTGGCACCGGTCTAGTTTTGTTCGAAAAAATGCAACGAATACAAAAGTGAAAACGGTTTATCAATCGGATTTTTCAATTAAAAACTATAGCGAAAAAACTAGATTAAATTGCTCACGTCATCCCCCACCACATGGGCTGCGGATACCGGATTTGGTCTGTCTTTACTGTTTCTTTATATGTAGTTTTACTACAATCGGTACGCACATTTACTATAATATGTCTGCCGAAGTCTGTGTGCGTGGGAAAGGTGGAGAAGGTGGTAGAGGACACGTGGCGGGCTATAAACGTGGGAGTATTTTAGTTAAAATACTTCTAGGAGTATTCTAGTGTTTATCTTTGATTTATTATTAAACGTATTTTAAGTATTACTTATATTTTTACATATTTGTACTAAATTTTTGAATAAGATGAATAGTCAAAAGCGTGTTCAAAAGTCAACGACAACTTCTTTTTAGGATCGGAGGTAGTATTTACCTAGTCTTTTTAATAGGATAAATGGTCAAAGACATCCAAAAGTTAAAAGCGTCGAACAAAAAGGAATGGAGGGAGTGATAAGCAATTTCGAACATAAGAAATGCATGGAATTTTTATCGCCTCTAGTTTATCTTCCTACGGATGTACCTTAATCTTGCTTTCAATTTAGGAAAAAGTTTATTTTACACCCTAAACTATCACCCTTCGTCTACATAGCCCCCTAAACTATAAAATCAGGTATTTTAGCCCACAAAACCATAAAACCACTGCGAATAACCCCCTAAGGTGGTCTTGAAGAGCAGTATCATGATCTTGGCAGTCCACCTGGATAAATTTGCCACTGTGGCATCGCATGTGGCACTACCATCAACTTTAAAATTTACACATCAGCAGGCCGCACATGTCAGACTCACTTTTGTTCTTATTCTTTTCTTAATCCCCCTTCTTGTCAATCTGTCGAGCACGTCGCAGGCAGATTCAAGGCCGGCCTCCCCAGCGGCCGCCCAACCGCCAGTCGTCTTGCCTCCATTCGCCCCTGCAGTCGTCGGCGTCATTGGTTGCCCTGCCGCCGGTCACCCAGCCTCCATCCGCACCTACCGTCGCTGGTGTTACCTGCTGCGCCGCCTACAGCCGACCCTACCTCCTCGCATGCCGGCCTCCCCTGTTGCCCCTTCGCAGGTCGCCTCTAGCCACCCCTCTTGCGTCCATCCTCCCCTACAACCACACCGCCCCTACCGCCAGCGGCTTCCCCTGCAGCTGCCCTATTGTTGGCCACCTCTAGCTACCCCTGCCGCCGGCGGCCTCCCCTGCAGCCGCCCCACCACCAGCCGTCCCTGCCACCGCCGGCGTCCCCTGCCACCCCGCAGCCGATCCCCCCGCTCTCCGATCCTCCACGTGCCAACGAAGCCAGCAAAGTGAAACCCGTCTTGTCCTAGATGCGATGGCGGCGGCTACTTCGGATGTTATACTCTACTTCACTCCAGTAACCTCGTCCTTCAAGAGGAAAACGTTTAAATGGGACAAACTAGGATCATATACCGGAAAAGTCCTACCATTGATTTTCCCAACGTTGGTTTCCCGATAGAATGAAAAAAAGTAGGATTCCCTATCGACGAAAGAATGTCCACTACGGAAGGTGGAAAGCAGATTTGGGTAGTTAGTCAGATGGACATAAGTTGCCTTGCCGTAGATCTTTAGCAATAGCTCTCGCCTTTGAAGAAGGTTTCGAAGAATAGAAGAAGCTCGTTTGAGGGGAGAGAGGGAAAAGATAAGAGAGAGAGAGAGAGAGAGAGAGAGAGAGAGAGAGAGAGAGAGAAAGGGTGGCATACATGTGGGTCCTACAGCCACCTCATGTGCTACAGGCTAGCTCACCTGCCACATGGGCAAAACCTCCTAAAAACCACCACGGGGGTTATCCGCACCTTTTTCATAGTGGGACAAAATACCCAGTTTTATAGTTCAGGGGTCTATGTAGACGAAATGCAATAGTTCAGGATGTAATTTAGACTTTTTCCTTCAATTTAAGTTGTTAGAGTGGTGAAACATCTGGATGGATGAATTGCGCTGCTTGATCTAGATCGACAGCGATCTCCATTTTATAGCAAGTGGTGAGGCGGGTATGCTGTTTTGCCGAAGAATACGTTGATTTCTATTTTTGCAGACGCTTATTGCCCTAGGCGTGCATTAACACATTCTCAAGGCAATAGGTGATAATGAAAAGAAAAGTGGACCTGTAGTTGGATGAACACAGACATCAATTCATGGTGACGTAGGCCTGATTATTTGTCGGGTTCGGACCGGGTTTTTTAAAACCCGACAAAAAATTAGTTGGTTTGAGCCCGATCCGACCCAGTGCACTAGGCCACAATTTTGGGCCCAAACCCGAACCCGATCCATAACCCAAAAACCTGAACCCGAATGACTGATTTCACAATTTTTTTGAGCCCGAGTCCAGCCCGACTTGATGATTGGGCTTCAAATCGAGGCCCGAACCCACCCAGTGCATTGGTCGGGCCGAGTATTATCGGGTTAGGTCCAGTCCATCGGGCCGAGCTATCCATGAGGAGGTCTATGATTACGCGGGGGAAGCGAGCACTAGCAATGACCTGATCCAGTACTTTGACGATTAGAACCATATAAGGATGCCACGAGAGAAATGTCTAGTTACCAATTACAACCTAGGCATCAATCACAACCTCCCATCGTCATACTAAAGCATGGGTATTTCGGTTTATGTTGATGATCTGAGTGTTGAGACGACAAAGGACATTGGCAAAACAAGTACTCACTTAGTGACGGAGTTTGAAATAAAAGATTTGGATAAAATCAAATTTTGTTTGGGCCTACAACTTGAGCATTTGTCCAGTGTGATATTTGAGCATCAAACTTCCTATATCCAAAAGGTACCAGAGAAATACAATATAAGCACATACACTAAAAAACCGTCGTGATGGTCATATCCCTACACGGACATGAACCCATTTAAACCTAGGATAGTGGATGAGAAGATGTTGGGAAAAGAAAGTCCCTTATCTAAGTGCCATTGGTGCACTAATATCTTGCCAATTGTATTAAGCCTGATATTGCTTTTATAGTTAATTTATGAGACAGACTAGAATGCAGGCGCCTGCGTTTTGCATTTAGTGCAGGCGATTTTTTTTCAGTACGATTGTATAGAAATTTCACTATTCGGAAGTACTGAAAAAACTATATAAAAAAGTGAAAAAAAACTCTGTAAGCTACCGATCGAGCAAATTAGAGGGGTAAAGAACAGCAGATCGACGGGGAGAAAGGCGGGCCGTCGGAGCAGGTGACGGCGGCGCCCTCTAGCAGGGTGGCCCGGTGTTCGCGAGCCCTTAGCCACGCACGGCGCCGTGTTTGCTGAGGAAGAGAAGGGAGGCTAGCAGCGGCGTCGGCGGCGCAGTAGCCATCGGCATTGGTGACGGTGAGCAACGGCGTCGGCAGCAGGCATATGGGTGCGAAAGGTTGCCTGCGCGAGCGAGCGAACGCATGCGCCTACAGAGAAGTAAAAGCGTTAATTTATTGGTTAAATATAGCCCGACGCTAATCTAAAGACATTATGACCGACGTTAAAACCGTCCATGGTTACGTGCAACGTGCGGGTGGGCGAGCTGGCGTCCGAGGGGGAGATCAGGGAGGCGTACAGTCGTACAGGGCTATGGCGAAGCGCGCGCACCCGGACGTCGCTGGTGGCGAGGCGCGGGCGCGGCCGATCGAGTAGTTCCTGGAGCTCCGCCGCGCGCGCGTAAGACAAGCTGTTGGACACCGCGGCGCCGGCGGCCGGCCAGGAGGCGGGACTTGGGACTTGGGAGACAGTAGACACCGAGACAGCGCCGGGCGGCGTCGTTTCCCTCACGCTTGAGGTTGACGAGAGCACACCTCAGCTCTGGATTAAGCAACTAGATCATTCAGGTTCTTATCTTCTTGATCGTGATCAACCTCGATCGAGCTGCGACATTAGTACCTTACAGAGTTGCAGACTACAGTGCTGTCTTCGGCCTTCAGAACTCTTCACCATTTTTTAATCAGTCCGGCTGTTCCTTTTTTGGAGAACAATGCATGTGGTTTTTGTGAGAGATTGCGAATGTAATGAACATCAGAGAGGAAAACAAAATACTCCTCCCAATCTGCTCATAAAACAGGCCGTTCCCAAGCTTTTGGGGCCGGAGTGAAATTATAAAACGGAGGCTTCTAACATAAGTATTAAAAAATTTAAAACTCCAATATATCAACCGAAAAGACATTATTAAATGTATTATAAAAATTGTTATCAATAAAGAGATAAAAGAACAAAAATAAGATTTTTTACCTCAAACATTTTACAGAGATCATGTTACAGATGCTTTTGCCAGATGCATATTTCCTTGGTGGATTATATAAGGAGTTCTGTAATCTCTATTATCCGTTCCATAATCTGATATTTAAAAACAAAAATAGTTATTCATCGATCTCAACTCTCAGCTAAGCGGTATAAGCGGTCGTTGTTGATCAGGGAATCAAGGAACGAGGAAAACGTGTCTTCATCATCGTCCACTAAAGAGCAGCCCAGATCTCGAGCCGTCGAGGCTGCCACGATGGCAGCATCCGTCGCGGCTCCACGACGTGGTCGCGTGGAACGGATCGCCCACTCGCTTCAAAAATCAAAACTCTCGTATCGGGCACTGAGGCTCACTGCTCACGAATTAGTAATGATAGTAAATCACGAGGCTGGAATTAGCAGGGCGTTCCATATGGCCGTAAATCACGTTCGCTAATCGTTGGAGGCTGGAATTAGGCACGGCCTTGCACAAAAACTGTGCAAGCCAAGGTGCAAAGTTTTTTTTAACCATTTAACGATTGAACATTTCAGAACTATATACTCCTATATAATTTCGTGTTAAAAAAAAACTCTTTCACAAAATCATAATTTTAGTGAACTTTTAAATACAATTTATAATATTGACCCCAAATCTGTATGGCTAAAGTTTGTGTCTATTCAAATTTCAAAGTTGTTTCTCACCATGGAACTAAGAGCAGTTCATTTATAGGTTGCTACGAAATGAAATGGACTTTCCGATCATAAAAAAAGATGAACATTTCCGTCTTAAAAAAATCAGGGAGGAGAAAAACATGTAGTGATGTAAACGCGCGGTTTGAGCATTCCATGTGCCATTGCCCAACGTACGGCCTAAAGCCCTAAACATGTAGATAATAAAAGTATAAAACAACTAGATTAAGGGTCGATTAGGAACCCAAACATCTCACGAAGTCATAATCAACCATGCGGCGGCTATGTTTATCAAACTTGATTTTGTCAAGTTCGACTCCGTCGGTTAGGAATATTTACTCGAGCATCTCATTAGTTGGGTTTCAGACACAACTGAACAGATTGGGTCCTGAGGCCTATTTGCGTATCACTCTCAATGAAAGTATTTTTTTCTATAATGAAAATTCATCTTGCCTCTACATCCCAAGATATATACGGCAAACAAAAGTCAAATAGTTCTCAACAAAAAAACATTACAATACCAACACCAAAATGTTACTCAACAAAAAAAGACTGAAACAATGCAAAGATAAAAGTGTTTAAGTATTACAAAGTCTATTATTTCATTGTCATCCATGATCGGTAAAACATGACAAGGCCACCTCTTTCAAAAACCGGCAGGCTCGAACGAAACACCACCGCTCATCTTTCTTTCGTAACAAGGCCCATTGACGTAACTAATAGGATCCTATGAAGATAACCTGCATATATGAGATATCTTGGCATTTGTCTAAAACAATGTCATTGCGGCAAAGCCAAATTGCCCAAAGAAGGGCCGCTGTTCTAACAAAAACCATTTTCTTTATATTTGAAGAAACTCCATGAAGCCAATCGTCTAGTAAGTAAGAACAACTAGTAGGAGTTTTCAAACCAAAAGCAATTTGGATCATGCGTCAAACTGTTTTTGAAATATGACAATTAAAGAAAAGACGTTGAATTGTTTCGTTGCCACTACAAAAAGCAACAAATCTGACTCCCTCTCTAATTACGTTTTGCAAGGTTATATTTTATTAGAATAATCCCTCTAACTAGGTACCACAAAAAATTTTATCTTTAATGGAAGCTTTAACTTGCAAAGAAATATGTTCATGCAAGACAGGACCCTCTCAATGAAAGTATGGGAAACTATTTCAAATAGAAAACGCCTTTGACAGGGCGACCCTCTCACTGCCACAGGAGGAGGCTTACACATCCGGTTCCAAAACCGGTGGTACGAAACCGGGACTGATACTCCAGATTATCACTATCGGATCCATAACCTAGTAGTTGTAGTATAAAAAAGAATTATATTGGAAAACCAGGACATCGTCCTCGTGACTCCATCCGCACCGTTCTAGCCAACCCACCTACTATCACGTAGTGATATTGCTAGGATATGCATTCCTTTTAATTGTTTGCTTTTCATGAGGCATAACTATCGATTTGTGGCTCAAACCGTTAGTGATACTCGGCATCAATACCGGTTTGTGACCCAAACCGGTAGTGATAGTGTCTCGAGTCATCACTACCGGTTTGTGGCTCAAACTAGTAGCGATCACTACAACTTCATGGCTCACCCCATGAATACAACCAATTCGTGGCTCAAACCGATAATGATGAGAGTGATGCCTCATCAGTCATCACGACCGGTTTGTGGATAACCGGTAGAGATGTACCGTAGTAAAGCTTATTTTCTAGTAGTGTCTCTCACCGCTACTATTCGTGTTAACACTTGAGCCTCTCTGGTACCTTTGCAAGATGGCACAAGACAAGGGGCTAATGAAGTCTTATGGTGTCCAAAACAAAACCACAACTGTCTCTACATGTGGATGATGTGGCCTTTTTTCTTCACCGAACATCTACTCGGTTGGCAACCCTACGGTACATTCGCAAGTGTCTATGGCCTTGTTTGTTTCAGATTAATGTAGCGTTGCGTTTTACTGTAGCAAATTTGTAATCCCCTTAAAATACGTCTTAACGAGTTCAAAAAATTATGAAAAAAATATTTTACAAACTTTAAAAAGTACTATTTAAAACCCCACAAGAATGACTACAAAACATTACATCATTTGGCTTATACAAAAATAACAAATTTTCATTTAATTTAATTTAATTTAATTTAATCAAGGCCACAGTAGAGAAGAAGAGATTCGGAGGCAGAGGTTTTTACAAGAAACAGTTCAATTCTTAAACAAAAAACGGCTAAGCATTGAGCATTTCATACACAATGCTATACAGTGAACAGAGTAAAAAGACCCTCTTCGGTTCGTGGTCGTGATTTTATTTTGATTGTGGTTGAAACAATTTAAAACTTTTTAAAACATGAAAAG
Organism: Raddia distichophylla; assembly: GCA_005191435.1. NCBI lineage: Eukaryota > Viridiplantae > Streptophyta > Magnoliopsida > Poales > Poaceae > Raddia > Raddia distichophylla. Next base: position 136,860 of record SPJY01019473.1, read on the forward strand.
TACATAAAATTGTTTAAAATATTTTTGAGATCTTTAAAATACTTACAGAAAATAAAAATTATTACAAAATATTATTCTGAATGGTTATTATAAAATAAAAATTTTATAAACCAAACAAAAATCGAACGAGAACCACTAATCAAAAGAGGGCCTTAATTAGTCTTCCCTATCACACTCACTATACAAGAGTAACCGAGTAAAGGACCAGTAATTAAATCCAACCCGTAGAGACCAATTAGTTACGAAGTCACGAGCACATGCTAACACGTATTGTTAGCACGTCATGTTCTCGTCCAACACATTCCTAGTAAAAAAAACGAGGACACTGTCTCCCAGAAAAGACAAGAGGTCACGGGATATTAATCACGTCATGGACCAAGACCATCTCAAAACCTGTTATTATTTGCACCTTTTTTTTTCTGATTTCAGGGGACGGAATAGCTGATTTATGTAGGTATGCATACACAATACAAATCAAATGGGTAGTTATAAAGGTAACTACTGGGTACTCCCTCCGTATCAAAATGTTTGTCATCTTTGACTTTTGAACAAACGTTTGACCATTCGTCTTATTCAAAAAATTAACACAAATATTTTAAAAAATAAGTCATACTTAAAATATATTTAGTGATAAAACAAGTCACAATAAAATAAATGACATTTACATAATTTTTTTGGCGTCTACACCAAGGGCTTCCACAAGCTCACCGGCAGCATCCACGCGCAGGACCTCCACGCCTACCGCGGCGCCGCCTCCTTCGGCGGCCGCCACCTCCCACCGACGCGGTACTAGACTTCCCCCGCCCCCGCCCCCGCCCCCGCCCCCCCGAGATCTAGGGCCTGCGCCGCCTGCCGATCCAGTCCCATCGCCGCGCCGTCGCCATGGGGGTGGAGTGTTAGATCTTAGCAGTAGTACCCCGTAGTAGTAATTCTGGATTATCGCCTGTAAAAAAAAAAAAGGAAAAAAAGAGAGGAATTCTGGATTTGCTACGTTTTGGCTGCGGTTGATCGATCGCCTTCGCGTTGTCCTGTTCCGTTCCGTTCGGTTTCTTTGGAGCACGAATCGAGGTTCATTATGTCTGGGATTTACGACCCCACGATTTCAGGATTGGGCGAATCAGTTTTTAATTGCTGCTCCCCCAACAATTTACTGCCCCATTTTGAGCCGATTTTCAATTGCTGCCTCGTCTCGCCGCTTCGGGATCGTGATTCGTGAGGCACACAGGGCGCATGGACCGTGGCGGCGTGGCCCGAGCTGGCTTGGTGATCACCTTGTTGCCCGATTTTCTTGTGGGTTTGGCTCAACACCAACCAGGTGGAGATTGGAGAATTGTTTACTCAAAAGAGTCTAAGCGCTTTTTCCAGAAAGGCGAGAGAGACTGACGTTTACGCTAATCCATTCATGCTCTCGGTGGGGCCCGATGAAAAACGATGGATGGAGTCAGTGGCTCGGTGGCTCCGCTGCCTTGTACGTTCGACTCGACCCTGCAACGGCCGCGACGCGTTAGGGAGTGTTTGGTTATACAAACCGTCATCATCTTGGACCAGCACGAGACAGATCGATGATGGGTGGATCAACCACAGTGCCTCTGTTTGATTGTTTTCACCCATCCAGCAACGATTGGTCCAGGTTTTTGTTTGATTTCGTCACTCGCATGCTCAGATGATCTGTCCATTTGGGACACGCTTTTCTTCTGTGCAACACTTATTAATCACCCGCTTATTAAACAAGCAAATTAACCATCTGTTGGTTCATCAGGCTGGTGCTATGCAGCGTTGCCAGATTTTACATTCAAATTAAACAACTTCATAGAGAATATTACTTGAATACCTGATCATCTCAAGCATATTCCCAATCAAATTTCTCTAATACAGATTCAAACATATTACCCGCGCACATATATGAGTAATCACCGGTGTACAGATACGAGTAAGCATCTCAACTACTTAAGCATCAGGTCTCAACTACATTGAACTAGCAGGAAGAACTATATTATGGAAATCTGTCCTCAAAATCTTCAAGAAAACATTGAACTTCAACAAAATTAACTACTTAACCATCGGGTCTCAACTAAAGCTCCCTTTGCTGATTAAATCCGCCATCCTGTAATCATACAAATGTGACATGAACTAGCCAACTGAAAGCACAGAAAAATTTTATGAACAAAATTATATAAATTTAATGACACTACATGAACTTCTGTTGTAACATTGCTCTTTAATGTATAAATTTCATAACTGCTTGCAAGGTAGTTGAAGAATAGATATCTGTCAGCGCATAATTACAAACAAAATACACTCATTTTTACCAACAGTGCAATACCTTATTACCATGTGAACTGAAATGATCAAATTATCATGTGAACTGAAATGAACCAATAGTCCAATACCCCATTGCCAATCAAGCTGATACTTTTAAGTTGGTGATGTGCAATGATTGCAGTGAGCAAAAAAAATTAGGAATATAATGGTTGGTGCTTAAAATTGACAAAGCAGAGGTATGAAGTGCAATCTATCCTATAATTAAATCCACTTTTTTCGTCATCGCTCAACATATGTCAGTCAACAGCTTCCCATTTTCTAGCAATTGAAGAGGATGGAGAGCAGGAGAAAGAGAAATCAAAGAAAAACAAGAAGAAATCCGAGGACAGCAAGGATATTGTCCAGGTCTGTGCTGTATTATTATCTTGCAATTTTGATATGTGACCTGTCTTTCTGACTGGAATATCACATTAGGATAGGCACAATTCAATTATACAAGCAGGGAAGGAATCATGTAAAATGTAACTTGTGTTGCTAACTCTGATTGTGTGCTGTTGAGGTGAGATGGCTCATATCCAAGAACCTGTATATATGTACATAAGACACAAGATCCGATAAATGCAATCTAAAGCACAATCACAATTGACTTTCTCTTTTTTGAGGTAAAAAAAAAAGTTGTATGAAAAGAAACCACATGCCAACAGCAAGATCATTAAAATAAATAACTGTTTCCCAGTTCTTAGTTTCTTACTATTGATCTTGTTTGCTCATCTCAGTTGGCTCCACTGATTTTCTTCAACGAGTTAATCCTAGACCATCTGTTTCTCCATTTCTTCAAGTGGTAGTTAATTTTCACACCACTTACTTGGGTCTGGAAATGATCTACGAAAGCCCTCGAACAAGCATTCAAATGCACACTCTTGAAACCCTTATCAGTCCTGGCCCTTGTAGCCACTAGGTCAGCCAAGTACTTGAGCACAAATGAGGACATTGCATTAGTTCACACAATAGGGCCCTGAGTATCACCCCTTTGTCCACCACCCTCCATTAAAACAGATCACGTAGCAACAACTCAGATAAATATTGATAATAAGATAAATTTTCATATATCAACCACATATTAGCAACAACATATTAGCATCCCATACACCCGGCCGTTTGAAGTTAAAACCAACTACACGATTCCTCTCGTTGTGTCCTATTGTATGAAGGAATGTGGCAACATGTTCCTCAACAGACACATGGAAAGTATCTCTAAGCAATCCCCTTGTGCGTAAAGTATCACATAAGGGGAAAAAGGAGCTCTTCTAAGCCTACACATCTTCACACAGTCGATATCACTTCTATGATAAATACCATTTAAATAGCTCTTTCCTACAATGTTTCTAGGTGAAATTGGAGCATACTCTACTCCTTTCCTTTTATTTCTATATTTTTTACGAGCATATACCACTAACAGCAAACTAGCTAAGTAAGCGCCTATCCTGATAAGGACCATTCTTTTCTTCCTTCTAGCATCATCCATCTATAATACATGTTATAGGTTTCCACAATGTTGGTTTAAGTTATTGACATGCATTATAGGTTTAGTTCCAGCAAATGAGTATTGATATTATGTAGTAGATTTCACTGGAAATGTCCTGATAGCCCAGTTTAACAGAAAAAGGCAAATATTAAGTACAACAATTGAAAAATAGCAATTTGAAATGAATAGACTGAATATTTCATTATACAGTACACCAGGGGGTAATAAATCAGATCAAATATGTAGTGATAAATTACATAAAAGTGTTCTCTCCTTTCCTTCTATTCTTGTTTTTTACTTTTAGGATATTATACACCACAAGCTTAATTAAACATCCATAGCAAACAGAGGGTAACAAGAATTGCCATCAATTTTTAATAAGCACAAAAAATTTATTCAACTAATACTATACAGTTCAAATATCCAAACCTCACGCAAGAACACAAGTATTCAAGGTAAAGAAAGAACACCGACTGATCCATACCTAAAACGTCTTCTTCAACTGCTCTTGGACTGCAAAACAAACCACAGAGGAAAAATATATGAGAAAAATAACAAGAAAAAACAAATCAAGGAGGGCGGAGGGCTGACCGGTGACGGGGAGGAGGACGCGGCACACAGGGAGAGAAGGAGGTGGGGGCGACGGACGGCGACGGGGAGGATGAGGAGGCGGCGCGCAGGGATAGGAGGAGGTGGTGGAGGAGGCGCACACGGAGAGGAAGAAGTGGAGGAGGCGCATAGGGAGAGGAGGAGGTGGAGTAGGCGGCCGGCATGCGGGGAGATGGGGAGGTGGAGGCGGCGCACGGGGAGATGAGGAGGTGGAGGAGGCTGCCGGCACGTGGGGAGATGAGGAGGTGGTGGCTCTAGGTCATGGTACGGCGGAGGACACGAGGTGGGGATGGATCGGAGGGAACCGGACGAATCGATTTCACCTTTTTGCAACGGACGAAGGAGCCGACCATCAAAGCTAGAGGCGGATAGGTCTGACCAGGATGAGTCCATCCATTTTAAACCAACCAAACAAAAAAATGAATCCAACCAGGACGGGATGGACCGGGACGTACCAATCAAACACATCCTTAGTGTTTGCAGGCGAGTGACCGGCAGGGAGGTTCAAATACCGTTTTCGTCCCAATCCCGCTTGGGCTCGATTTTCCCTTAAAATCTGATGCAATTTTCATTCTTGAGGTTTGGATTGAACGGAGTGAGCAGGGGCAAAAAAATACTGGTTCACGAAAAATTGTTCGATTTCACCTGTTTAAATGAGAACAGAGGGAAGAAAAACGTATCTGCTATGTTTTATGGAAATCACCTATTTTTAGCGAGAAATCGTTTGATATTTTTAAAATTTATAAATTAAAATTTGGATGAAATTTTTTATTCATGCTATGCGGCAATTTAGCGATTTGCCTTAGGATTATAAATGGTGCCTCCAAATGGCGAATGCTCAATGTGAGGTTGAAAGACCCTTATATAATATTTTTGGTGTTTTGTTGTTGATAACGTCGTTGATTGCCTCAAGTGCGGCCAGGGTTCACAAAACCGTCGGTTAATCGCACCTCCACGGGGCCCGATTAGATAAACCGGCGGTTTAGGGTTTAGGGGGGTTGGCCAAAATTCATTTAAATAAATTTGGAATGTAAAATATACATAAAATTCCTAAAAATGCTATTAATCATTGTAAGCATTTTGGCTTAAACAACTTTTAAAATTCAAATTTCTAATGTGTATTTTAAAAGATTATATCAATTTTCACTGATTTCAATATTTTTCTTAGAAATCACGGTTAACCGCGAAAAAACCGCCGGTTAACAGCAAAAAACTGCGACTAACTGCGAACAAAACTGACAAGTTGAAGTTTTGAATTTGGGGGAAAAACCATACGGAACCACCGGTTAACTACGGTTAACCGCGATTAACCGGCTTCGCGCCATTGCCAGCTAGGAGAGCTTCGACGGTTTTGTGAACCCTGAGTGCGGCATCAAGATGGGCTTGCTTGTGGTGAACCTGGGAGCTGGATTGGGTTCATGTTTTCTTTTATTTTTGTTTCTTTGGCTTGGATCTAAGGGGAATTGAGATGAGATGGTCTTTGTGTGATCTTGCCTTCCTTGGAGCTCTTTGAGTGGTCGAGTTGTCGGAGTGTTTGTTGTGTTGTGGTATGTCTTTGTTTCTGGTGGTTCCATTGCGTTGGATGGTCTGGCGCACCGAACCTTTGAGTTCAAGGATTTGGTGTTTTGCGGCTTCTTTGTGCTCCGTTTGCGTTGGACGATTCGACACATCAGACATTTAGGGTTAGAATGTGTTTTCCCCCTCCGCACGCACCAAATTATCCTTCGTATCATCCGACGCAGCGGACGTTTTGGTCCAAGGGTGTCCTGGTCGCCTTCGTTCGTGCCGGACAGTTCGAAGTATTGCCGACGCAGCGGGTGATTGTGTCCAGTAGGGTCGTTTCTATGGTCCATGCACCAGAGGGTTTGGAAGTACTCGTCCGACGCATCGGAGGTGTTGCTCGCATGATGTGCTGGACAGTCAGGGGCTTTGTTTATCTTTGCCGGATCCTTCGATGCTTCAGATGGTCTATCTGGGCTATGTACATCGGACCATGCGATGATGTTGGACCGTTTGACGTACACTGTCGGGTTGCCTAATGGCTAGTTTCTTGGTGGCTTCTATTTAAGCCTCGAGGTGTGGCCTTTGGGGCTTTGCCACTTCAATCTTAGCTCTTAGTTATTCATTTCGAAGTGAGCCACCAATTAGAGAGTTTTGGAGCAAGAGTGAGGAAAAGCTTGGGAGAGTGAGTGATGCAGAGTTTGGTGCTTTATGGAAGCTTGGTTCAACAAGATCAACTTAATATCCAACCTAATACTAAAGATTCAAGCTTAAGGGTGGGGCCAGGTGACCTCTCAAGGAGGAGCTTGTTATTCATATGGTCTAGCAGGGCTATGTACATTGGACCGTACAATGATGTTGGACCGTTTGACGTACACTATCGGGTTGCCCAATGGCTAGTTTCTTGGTGGCTTCTATTTAAACCTCGAGGTGTGGCCTTTGGGGCTTTGCCACTTCAATCTTAGCTCTTAGTTATTCATTTTGAAGTGAGCCACCAAATATAGAGTTTCGGAGCAAGAGTGAGGAAAAGCTTGGGAAAGTGAGTGATACAGAGTTTGGTGCTTTATGGAAGCTTGATTCGACAAGATCAACTTCATATCCAACCTAATACTGAAGATTCAAGCTTAAGGATGAGGCCTGGTGACCTCTCAAGGAGGAGCTTGTTAGATGCTCAAGTCCTTGTGAAAGATGGAGTCCACCTACCAGAGTGTGAAGGGCTACCACGAGTGAGGAGGAGCTGTATTCCTTTTCATGAAGGGTGCTCGAATGGGGACGTAGGAAAAAGGAAACCATTCTTCGAACATTGGAATAAAATAATTTTAGCAACTATGAGAAAAACCCTTTAAGATCCACAAAAATAGCTACAAAATACTATCTCGTTGAAAATGATAAATTTATAATGACAAGTTTATAATTTTATTTTAAGTTGCAAAGAACAAGGCCTTAAATTTTGGTTTAAATTTTAAATCCAATTTGAATTTAAAAACATTTTGAGTTTTGAACCTAGGTTGAATTTTGAATTTAAAATTGCTTTGAATTTTCTAAACGGTTTTGATTTTAAATCTAAAATCAAATCTGAATATTAAATCTTGATTGATTTTCGAATCTAAAAGCAATTTTTTAATTTGGAATCTTGTTTTGGTGTTTAATTGAAAATTAAACCTAGTTTGAATTTGATTGTAAAATTTAATTTGAGTTTGATTATCGTTTGAAATTAAAATGTAAAATATAGTTTCAAATTTGGCTCTTGCTTAAATTTCAAATCCATTCTGAATGTTGAATTTTAATTAAACTTGGTTTAAAGGTTCCAACATAAAGTCATAAAACGTTAAAGTTACTCAATACTTGAACAGTTGAAAAAGGAGGATGTGACATGAACCATTTAACATATCCCGCACGAGCGTGTACCAAATATAATCTTGTATGACCCTATTCAACCAACCGAACGTCCTACTTGAATCGCGCCATGGAAGTCCATTCCATTCAACATATATCATTTCATACATATCCAACTTGGTACATGCAACCAAACACAAAGGGACATCCTGATACCATTGCATGATATGGTTGTTACCCTAGAGGATAGATCCTCCGTCCTCGATAGTTGGGGTCTCAAAAATGCCATTTGGAATGGCTTGTCTTAGGTTTCTTTAGTTGCTTTCATCCTATTTCAAACGCTTTGAACTTCCCAAGGTTGTTTTTGGAAATTCTTGAAAGTTGCTTCGCAAAGTCTCCGTATCCAGCCAAACTGGCCATGTACAGCTCACATGAAATACTAGAATTCATAACTTCATAACGCTAATTGGTTCAAGTGGTTTTTTATTAGCTAGATTAGATTGGGCTTTGAAAATTTTAAGATATTTGAGAAGCAATTTTGACAAGCCTTCAAGCTTCTTAAAGTTGTCTTTACTGTTTGATTAGGTAAACAAAAAACTACATATTTTATAAAGCTGTTTAAGTTGTTCATCTCAGAACCTATCCGAGTCTTTTTTTTATCTTTGAATACATATGAAACGATTTTCTTCTACATTTTGTCCCTCACCCTGCCCTTTTTTTCACCATCACTCCTCTCTCTGTCCTGTGCTTGGCCTTGTTTGGTGAGCCTCACCACCTACTCTCCTCCGATCTCTCTTCTTCCTGCATGTGACTTGCAAATGCACCTGCCATTGTGCTAGAGCTTTGTCGCCTCTACACTATGTTGGTCCACTACTTTGGCCCCCATTTGGCCAGATCAGCCCCATGGTCGCCTTCTTCTTATCCTCATCTGCCTCTTAGTCGACCTTTCTACACCATGTATTACCACCACATCATGTCGTCGTAGTCACTCCCGCTCCCTACTTGTCAGTTTGTAGCTTCTCATTATTGCTTGCCCTATTGCCACCGCCATCATATTCATTGTGCTCCGGAGATTGTCCTCTCTAGCCACCTTCCAGTGCCTAATGTCTACCCCTCTATCTTCCCCCATCCCTCCCTCTGATTTCCACCCATCCCTTCCTTCGATCACCTCCTGCCTCTCCTCTAGCCTCTCACCCTCTAGCTACGACCTCACAAATAATGATGCAACAACAGATCTCAAGCAATGAGGCAGGACATATGAGGAAGTGGGGGCCATGGGGTAGGTTGTGCCCGCACTGGTGGTGAGGCTCATCAGGGAAGGTCGAGCAAAATGACACAGAGGGGAAGAAAGAGGATAAAAAAATGCAGGGAGTGGAGAAAGAGTAGGGGCAAAGCCTCGGTTGGAACCGAGGACTAAGGTTAACCATTTTAACAACTTCAACATGAAAATATGCACTTTAGCATTTTATAACGTAGTGGAACCAGTGATTACGAAACCACGGCTAACCGCTCGAAAACCGCGGTTAGCCAACAAACCGGGCCGCACCGGTTTTTAGAAAACCGCTTGGCTAGGTTTGAATCAAATCCAAATTTTGTTCAAATTTGGAAATTCGTGAAAAATCTTTTAAAAATCCATAAAATAGTAAACATTATTTTTTGACTATTGGCTAAAAAAGAATTTGAAATTTCAAAATTTTTATCGTTATTCATGTGATTTTTGTTTGATATGAATGAAAATATTGGAATAAAGAAGAAAAATAACATATATATTTAATGGGCTGCTTCCAATACCCATTTCGATTTTATATAACATATATATTTATGTCTCTATATTTTTCCTATTTTTTAAATTGATTTTTCTTTTCCCCCTATTTTTCTCTAATATTTCTATTTTCTGCAAAAACCGCTTGGCTAGCCGATCTAACCGACTGGTTAGCCGAGAAAACCGGTCGGTTAGCCGACCGAACCGAAATTTGTATTTAAATTTGAATTTTTAGTTTTTGCTCGAATTTTTCAATTAGCCGCGGTAACCGCTCGGCTAACCTAACTAAGCCTACATTGGTTTTTGGGCTCGGTTCGGTTTTGTAATCACTGAGTGGAATCTTTTGAGATAATATTAAAAACATACGGTGTAATTTACTCGATGAAAAAAGATAATAGATCGTAGGCTAAACTATTTTTAAATGGAAGTTGTTAGCTAAACTCAATGAAAAATACAATAGGTCGTAAGACAAACTACATTTTTATGAACATCAATCTATATTTTACTTTCGTCCAACACTGACATGGATTTTGTGTATTACTCGTAGCGCGAAGGATGGGAAAACAAAACAATATTCTACTCTGCCATTGGTGCGCCCCTTATATTCACAACTCACAGCTGAGAAAGTTTTTTTTTTTGGAATTAACAGACATTAAAATTTAAATTTCGGTAATGCTAAAGATCATGCATCCGTTGCTAAGAAAAAAAATCAGACATTGTTGCGGTACGTTAAACTAAATGTTAAAGTATGTTAAATCGAATGACTAAGTATGTTTGTAACATTTGATTTAGAAACTGTAGTATTTGGTTTTACTTACTATAACATTTGTTTTAGTGCACCGCAACAACGTCTGATGCGTAGAAACAAATCATAGCAAAGTTCTTTAAATTTTAACAACTAGTACAATGCCCGTGCTCTGTCACGGACCATAAAGGGATGAAAGGAAAACATAATTCGTAGAAAATATACAAGCATGAAGGGCGATTTGCAGGAAAGATCGATAGTGTAGCACGTGACATGATGTAGCTTGGATCGTTTAGGCTGGATCCAAGCATCGGGAATAATCTCTCCATCAGCTCATGCTTTGCTACGGACGTTTAAAGGAAAGAGGAATAAATGAATGATAAACAAAAACATAAATTGAAACATTATTTGACATAAATATTTTTGGTCACCAACCACCACGGTAACAAAATTTAGGAACCAACTAAAGAAATAAAAATACTAAATCACCTAACACTATGACCAAATTTAGGAACTATCGGAAGAAATAAAAATACTAAATCATCTAAGCATTATGACATGATAGTCACAAAATGCAAGCATGTGGCTGTGAATATCAATCACAAAAAAAGGTCTCATCAAGCATGTCCATTTGAATCGTAAATATATGAATTGTGAACCAACAAATAAAATTCTTTACTAATAGGCATCAACGGTTAATTATGCTTGAAAATGAAACATGATCCAAAAATCGAAGAATGTAAATTTGGAGACTAAAACAATGCTTCCTCTTATTCCTCATCATCCCAATTGAATGTTGTGACACAATTGGACTTGAGGTGCATGATTTCAAATCTGCATCTTCAAAAAAAAGTAGACAATGGATACGTCTGAATACCACATCTACTATGCCAAAGCTTTCTTTTATATCAAGGTAATCGGCAACATCTGATGACTGGAAGGACACGAAGATGTGTCCATTGAAATGAAAGGCACCACGAAATCCTCCTCTATTATGATATTTGGCTTCCATGACTCGCATAGCATTAAACACATGATTGTATTGTACAACCCCTTGTATTTTTATTAGAAGCATGTTACGAACCGTGGCATAATCCACTTGTAGTAGGTTGACCATGGTCTTCCCTATCTTTCGTGATATTGCACGTATAAAATATGTAAGTAAATGTATGTTAAACACAATACCGACCATGACGAAGTTTTTTGCGTCAAAAGAAAAAATAGTTTGAGTTCGCTGCTTTATATCACCGGCAGCGTGAAGTTTTTTTGCGTCAAAAGAAAGATTAGCTTGAGTTCGCTGCTTTATATCACCGGCAGCACCAGAACCTGCGCGCGTCGAGGCCGGAGAGCAGTCGAGGCTAGAGAACTCGGAGCGTGTGACGAGCGTACGCACAAAGGAGTCTTATCTCACCGACAACGACTTGTACGCAACCAGGTTAGTTGCAACAAATTACTGGGATATATAGGTTTGTTGATATGGACGGTTATATCTTTTGGGTAGTAGTCAATACAACTCGGTTTGCTCTATGCTGCTTCAATGTTACGTGCATTACGTACACTACAAAAAACGAGAAGCAAACTTCTGGTCCAGAATTTTGTCCGTCAAATTTCTGAAATCAAACACCTACGTCTTGATACATGCTGTTGCCGGCTTTTAACTACCTATTAATAAACCAACACAATAAATCCACCCTCATTTTGGTGAAATTGAAGCCGCATCAAAATATCCTCCTTCTAGTTTACCAGATGAGAAAATCTTTACAACTTGCAAAAAGTTTTCAAGGCAACAATAAACATAAGCTAGTCTATTCATAATGGAAAATTTTCAAAGTTAACTATATAACGCAATCCCTTGTATGCAACAATTAAGCAGATCTGTAAGGGTTAAGATAGAAGCAGCCTTTTGAATTGAAAAAATCTACCCTAATCCACTTGTAAATAGATATATCTGATTCCCTATACCAATGGAACCGGTTTAGGGTGGGTTGTTACTCCATATTCCCATAAATTCAAATCATACCAAAAATAAACCTAATCTCTGTTTATAAAGTGTAATATCTGAATACTACAGAGACAACATACCTTGCCATATTGAGCAAAGAAAGACTGAACATCTTTGAGCTTTACATTATATGGAAAATTGGAAACAGTGATGCAGCAATTGTCCTAGAATCCACTTGCTCTATGTGAAAGAACAGGAAAACATGAGAGCAGCAGGCAGCAACACAAGCAAGAAACTGAGCCATTAACATTTTCATATGTACATGTAGTACTGCAGGGCGTTCTAGGCTACCTCGGTCTGCTGTCGAATAATGGAGTCATAGCATCAGAGTTTCCCATCCTGATGCTAGAAGTAGCAGGAATATGCAGCTTGGCGTCTTCAGCAATGATGAGCCACCTGGACATAAGTTTGAACCATCACCTGTTAGCAAAAAATTATATTCCCTTTTTTGGTTAAAACCAGTTAAAGCAATGAGAATCCATAAAAAGGTTGTCCTTAAATCCCAGAGTTGAACTAAACTTAATATTGACCAACTCAAGTGTTAAGACAGATTGATTCATAACAGGTTGACCGCACAAAAGCTATACTAAATTTGTAAACACAAATTGCATAAACAGTATTGTTTAACTTTACGTCTTAAACAGTAAAACCTCTCCACACCACCTAAGAAAACCAAATCCTTTTCTTTTCACATGATTGCCCTATGTCCAATTTACTTCAAATATTCATTGAATAGCATAAAAGAATATAGGATAAAACAAACTACAGTTGTGGATCATGGACTGATCGTTTGACAATCTCTAAAGCAAACTACAATTATGAATTATGGACTGGATTGTCTGACTAACAATCTCTAAAAATCAAAGTCCCTATATGCCCATAAAAAAAAATCAAAGCATAAATGCCATGAACTACCCCATCTCTGCGGGCCAACTAAAGAGCTCCACCAATTTTGCTTAATTTACTGATCATTGACATTAGCCATCCAAGCGATCATTGATGTTTGCCATCCATGTTGTACCATGATAATGGTTTTAGAGTGTGACAGGGGTTTACAATATTCTCTAAGCTCAACATTGTTATGACAAATCTTGAATTATTAAATATCTAAACATGTAAAACTAAATGAAACGCTATATGTAATTTTCTAGACCCAGAGACGTGCTTGGTTTTGATTTGTTTTAGATATAAACATCTAGGCAATATGGCACCCACCCCCATCAGACTTGATATATAGCAACATACATCACAATTCTAATAGTAAAAACTAAAAGGGCACAATATTCGTATGGTACAATAGCAGGCTTGGTCTGTAGTTATCTTCGTTTTATCAGGCAGAAATCCCTGAACACGGCCAGGAGGCCACTTCTGCTGAACAAATGATGCTTCAATGGCAGCAACCTGGTGGACAGGAAGCACTGCAATTGTCATGGCAAAGGCGCAAGGTCAGCCTTCTTTTGCAACATAACAGCAGTTGCAGTCAAGCCAGATCCAATAAGATGCTCATGTATTAGTTGTATCAGTTCCCTTCACAGGAAAAGCAAGTAAATGTAACTATGTAAGACCCCAAAGCTGGAAAACTGATAGAAAAGATATACAAACGTAGTCAAACCTGGACTGGTAGGAAATAAGAGTAGCAGCGGCTATTCCAGCTCGCTCAATGAGCTTCAATGCCGGACTAGCAACATCTGTTGCTGCTAAGGTTTTTTCTTTTCCAAAATTTGTAAGTGTCTGTCAAAAGAAAAGAACCACCATGTTACTCATTTTAGACTAACTTTCGCATTTCAGGGTTACAAACTCTGTACAATTATTTTCCACAGCACTGAGGAGTGCAGAACAAAGCATATTAGGCACATGTTAAATAAACCAGGGCACCAGAGCATATGCAATGCCCCCTATTGTAAAGAACATTACAATTCTCCCATCCCAGGGCATCTTATTTTCTTTTATGAACATTATCCCATCCCATCTCACCTTCCAATTCTCCTCACCGGTCACCACCACGAGATCCAGACTCTAGAGCCGTGCATCACGCGTCGGACGGCCTATAGTTGTACACATGGAAGCTCGCCTGTGGTGCGACCCCTTCTAGGAAGATCCTGGCCGTTGCCTCCTGCAACACCACCTTAGATCTACTCTTTTGTCTATCTTGTGCTTGAGGGAGATCTCTCTTGTGTTCCTGTGATTTTGCTTTTGGTATTCTTGTTGTTTGAGTTGTGCAGGACGTTTTCGGAGATTTTGGGGAAGATTCTTCACAGTTGACTTCGGACTGTCCGAGGGGTGTCACGGACAGTCCGAACCTACCTCCGCAGCGCAGCTGAAGGTTGAATTTGGTGTCACGCCTATTCACCCCCCTCTAGGCGTCATCTCGGTCCTTTCAGCTGTATGGCGCGTGCGCAGCCCGCGCGGCCGCCTCAGCCGCTTCGCGCAGACGAGCCTCCAGGTCGCCACTGGCGAAGCCATTGGCGACAGCGACAACGGGATCACCGAGGGAGTTGTCGTGTGGCTCGAGGACGAGGGGGGCTTGCGTGGGGAGGAGGTCGTGGGGTCCGAAGGTGCGGAGGAGGAGCGACGCCACCGTGCACCACTCGGGCTCGTAGCCATCGTTGGCGTCGGAGGTGACCAAGATGCGGATCCCGGTGGCACCGCGTATTTCCTGGAGAAATTGGCGGCAGTGGCCGCAGGGCATGTGGGAGAAGGCGACGGCTTGCAGCGCGGGCTCGTCGGCCGGGATCCGCGGTCGGGGAAGCCGGACCCGTTGGAGAGAGTGACGAGCGGCTGAGGGAGAAGGGGGCAGCGGCTTGGACGAGGGAAAGGAAGGGGCTGACAGGAGGGCGGTTGTGCAGGGCGGGGATCGTGGGAGGCATAGCAGGAAACCTAGAGGAGGTAATGGTGAGAAGGGATCGTTGTGGAGATCGAACGGTGCGCAGATATCCGTATTCGTTGGATGGTTTAGAACGCAAGTTGACAGTACCACCACCACCACGACTATTAGGTGCTTTAAGACAGTAGAGATAGAGAATAGAGAAAGAAAAAAAAAGACATTTCCGATCGGAATCCGGATGCCGTTCGCCTCTACAAGTCGAAGTCGTCGTCGTCCCAAAATAAAAGAGATTCCCCACCCCCCAACCCCAAGCCCAGGCCCCAGGCGAGGCGGCGAGCGGCGAGCGGCGAGCGGCGGAGGGGAAAGGGGCTCTCCAGGTCCGTCCCTACCCTAATCCATCCCCGCCGGTGCCGGTGGGTGACATGGGACTCCACAAGGCGGCGGCGGCGGCGGCGGCGGTGTCCTCTTTTTGAGCGCTTGCTCCTCCTCCTCCTCCTCCGCCTCCGCTGCGGCGGTGGCGCCTCAAGCTCAGGCTTTGTTTTGGGGGGCCAAGCGGAAGCGCGCCCGCACCGCGCTGCTGCTTGTTGGCCCCCGCCGCCGCCACCCTCTCGTTGACAACAACAGGATTGATGCCAGCAGAAGCAGGGACTGGGCGAACCTCGGGGACAGCCCGGCCGGCCTGATCGCCGACCTCGCCCTCGCCCGCGACGTCGCCGACTACATCCGCTTCCGCGCCGTCTGCCGCCCATGGCGCCGCTGCTCGCCGGAACCTGCAGGTGACCTACTGGACGCCCGCTTCCTCCCCCGGCGGTGGATCATGCTCGACAAGCCCCGCACAAGCACAAGCATCCGCTTCCTCAACATCTCCACTGGCGAGTGCATCCGAATGGACCTGCCGGAGCTCGCGGTAGATCAGCACACGCTGCTGGGCCTCACCCCGGAGGGCCTCCTGCTGCTCTTCCACGAGCCTTCCCTCTTGCTCCGCCTGCTCAACCCGCTCACCCGCCGCCTCACCGACCTCCCGCCAGTCACCGCGCTCCTTACCCCGGGGCACCGGGACCTCATGTTTTGGGGACAACAGTTGGCACCACATCTTATGGTGGACTGCGCTGGTCTTATTCAACTCGACGACGACGCCTCCACAGTAGCAGTGGTTGTCTATTTCTCTGCTCCAAGGGTGCTCGCCATCGCTAAGCCTGGCGACGAGAGTTGGACCGTCGTCAATGTGGAGGACAGAATATTGAGATTCAGCTCAACTTTGGCATTTGCTGGCCGCTTCTACTGCGCTACCCACAGGGGAGTGATGGAGCTGAATATTACTTCAGATCACAAGCCGCCACAGCTTGTCATGGTGGCTAAGCCAATGAGTCCACTTCGTTTCAACGCAATGAAGTCCAGCCTTCACCTGATAGACAACGGCGGGGACTTGATTCTGGTACACCGAAAGCTATGCTATCATGACAATTATGCTCACGATGTACAACTAGATGCCAATGGTAGTGTTGACGGCTATAAGTATGAGGTGTTCAAAGTGGATTTGGACGCCGGGATCCTCATCCCGGTCAAGGGCTTCAACGGGCGCGCCTTGTTCATGGGAATGACCCGTGCAATTTCTGTATCAGCTAAGGTCTTTCCCTCTCTTAATGCTGATACTCTCTACCTGGGATTCGATTGTGATGAGAAATCTACGATAGATGGGTGCAGCCTTGCTGGAGGCAACAATCCTCGCCACTACGACCCATGGCACCCATGCACTGTTGCAGACTGTCTCTCCGACTGTGTAACATTGTAAGCAGAATCTGAGAGTAAAGTAACGACTGTGTAACATTATAAGCAGAATCTGAGAGTGAAGTAATAAGCAGAATTTGCTTTTACCCGCTTCTGCACTAAGCGGGGGACTCTACATAATCTTAAGTTATGCCAAATAGAACATGAGTCAGTGATTGTTGCTATTTGGTGCCAATAGAGATCCTTCCTGTATTCCTTCCTTGGTTGGTCCAGTTCGTATCTTTTGGTTGTGTACAAGTTGTACTGTTATGTCATGTTATCAAAGCGTCGCACTTATTTGGCATGTACTCCCTTTTCAAACAAATAATATTACTCCAGTTCAATGTGCAATTGAACTAATTTACTATGTATCTTAACTCTTAACCTTCATACTCTGCTTCTTGAGTAGCTACTGGGTGTTCGCTGGCTCCAATCGTCGGCCATCACGACGTGTATCGTCGGCAGCCAGCAGGTTGGGGATCTCGAAGGGCGGAGGGTGAAGGCGGGGTCGACGTGCCCAACATCTTCTCCCTGAGAACCCTCGCTGTCAAGGTAAGGTCCTATCCTACAGCTCATCACCTCCATGTTTGAGCACATGTTTCACTCCCAATTGCCAGTTGTATGATTCCAAGATGCACAAATAATCTACAGCAAATAATTTGGTTTCTGGTTTCTTTGGTTGACGTGGACATCGTTAATAATCGAGGTCTTATTTTTTTATGTATGTGTCTCTTGTATCCATTGCATCACTCATCCATTTACTTTATCCATGTGTCATGTCATTTGTGGAGGTGAAGTATAAGATGGATCAAATACTGAAGCAAGAATTGTTAGATCTCTCTCTCCCCCCGTTATCTCGCTGAAAGTGAAATGCGGAAATGCAACTTAACAAATCATAGAGGCTTGCAGGGCTCTTATGTTTGATTTGAAATGTTTTCAGATCCTGAACGTTGCTGCTTGTTTTGCATGGATATTTAAATCTGTTGAGCCAAAATTTGAATATAAATGGCTTGTTCAGTCAAGGTAACAAAAGCAATGAATAACAATAGCTCTTCGGCTAAATACCAACTGCTACTAACACTAGGTAGGATCGATGTTTAATTTTCATTGATTGGATATCCTACAGTATGACGAAATCTTTTGCATATCTTCCCAATACAAAGTTAGGTCTGTTCTTTGTATACTTTGGTACAATTGTAATGCGTCTCCTTTACTATTCTAACATTTATTTAATTGGCTGTCTATTTTCAGCCCTAGGTGAATTCAGAGAAACTCTCTGTTAATTTTGGCTTGGATTGAGAAAGGGGTTTACTCTGATTGCTGCTTGTGAGAGAGCATCTCTACCAATACCTGGGGCACCATACCATACCTTTCTACATTGAATTACATACAATACACTTCTAAAAAAATGAATATATATTATAATGGAGCAAAACCTGGCAGAAGTTATTTTTGGAAGTAATAAGCTTCTCAGCTACTACTTGGTTTTCATTAATTAGAATCATTCACCTCAAAAGGCTATTTTCGAAAGTATTTTCTCAGTTATTAATGGCAAAGTTACAGATAAGTATTTGTAAAAATTCAAGGCATGCTCAAGTTGGCTTCAACTGATAAACAGATGTAGAACCGAAGACTTTCAAACTGACTGAGCTCCCTGAGGTCATTCTCCAGGAACGCTCTGATGTCCAACGATCTGGGACAGGAAGAGCTGCTGATGCCTCTGTAACTGATTTTTGTGCTTGTTTTCCACGCACAAGGTAAACATGGATATCTGCGTTCTGGCAGTTGAGCTTCTCCAGCAATGCACAACTCTCTTTCTCCAATACATTCTTTACAAACCTAGCATACAATAGCATTTTATTATACTCAAGAGTAGGGGTGGGGAGAGGAAAGTAGGAAAGTACTTCCTTGCTTGAAAGCATTTTATTATTATCGAAGGCAAGGTTCTAGACACATTCTGAAGGTTTTGGGATAGTTTCTTCCGCACAATATTGGAAGGTGGAGGAATAATAGTGTGAACAAGGAGGAAATGATCCTTATGTGTTTGGGACTGGATATGGCTTAAGCCATAATATATTAGAGTTCAAATGCGGAATATTAAAAACATTGTTCCAACTGAGAGTCCAAGAGGTTATAAGTCTAAACTGTCCAAAAGCGCATTCCCAACTACGTAACCCGGCAAACGACTGAGGAGAGCCCAAGATGGGTCCTACAAATACTCGTCCTCCTGGTATTGAGGATCACCATCCTTATGGCACTCGTAGGGATCCTCGTCGCCCATGGCTTGCTCCATATCTAAAGGAATATTAATGCGAGAATCAGTGCTTTGTCCTCACTTGCATTGGCGAGGTAACAACCATCTAAATAATGCTTAAAGGATAACAAGGAAATGTTGGTGGTTATTAATTTATTTGCGGAAAGCTAGTTTTAAGAAGACAAAACCTACAACCTGGCAAATTTGACAAATCAAAGGCACTCATGAGAGTGTATCAATTGAGTTATAAGCAACAGTTCATCCATGAAACGCTGTATGTAATTTTCTAGACCCAAAGACGTGCTTGGTTTTGATTTTGTTTTAGATATAAACATCTAGGCAATATGGCACCCCCATCAGACTTGATATATAGCAATATACATCACAATTCTAATAGTAAATACTAAAAGGGCACAATATTCGTATGGTACAATAGCAGGCTTGGTCTGTAGTTATCTTCGTTTTATCAGGCAGAAATCCCTGAACATAGGGATGAAAATGGTACGGATAATTTCCGACCGTCCGACCGACCGAGGCATAATAATATCCGAAAATGTAGAGCCGGATAATTTTATGAATATCCGAATCCGACAAGACGGATACGGTACGGATACAAATAATATCCGATGGATATTATCCAAGCTTTTCTTGGATAATATCCGATGGATATTATCCGATTAGCTAAATCCATCTATAAACTATCTCTATTATATTTCTATAGGATGAATGACTTACACATATAACAACTAGATGCATGTGATTTTACATTTTTTTGCTTTATCGGGTATGATACTTACACACCATCATTTTCATGACTATGGGCCATAAAGTTGAGTCACAAAGAGATAACTATATGTATTTGGATATACTTATTTCTTTAGTATATGTTTTCGCGTATTATCCGAGAGAGTATCCGCGTCCGATCCGTATTTGTATCCGATATTATTCGTATCCGTATTTGTATCCGGTACTATCCGTATCCGAATCCGTATCCGATCAAACTAAATGGATCAAATACAATATGAGTGGTTTCCGATCCGTATCCGATCCGTTTCATCCCTAGTCGTCGCCAATGTTAATAAGGTGAGAATGTCCACTTACACAAATAGGAGTAAAAAGGGTAGAATGAGAAGAAATCAACCAAGAAATAAATGTTCTTGGTCGTCTTGAAAAAAAAATGCGAACATTATAGTAGTGACACATGTTGGTCCTCTTTTGACCATACAAAAGACAAATATGTTCTGGATCGTTTTCGGAGAAAACCAACGAAAAAAATAGAGGCCAAAGTGAATGCCCTGCTAAATTTATATATCACAAAAGTAAATTTTGTGGGAATTGAAATTAAATTCAAAACAGCATTCGTTTTGAATTCCTAGTGAGAAAAAATCAAGTATTAAATATCTGTTATATGATTATATAACTTTTGACACTACAAATATAAATTTTATATCATGAATTTCAATTACATCTTTTTGAGCTCGTAGAGCGAAAAAAACCGTGCCCCACGTAAGAAGCCAGAGGGAAAAGTGTATCTGATTTGAAAAGTACATAACGATTTTGTTTAACTTAATATATGGTTTCGCGGATTTTAAATCTAACGGAAATATGGAGCAACTTTGTCTAGATCTGGTAATTTATGTTAAAAAATGGTAAACTTTTATAACTATAGGATGAGGGGATAAGTTAATATTTATTATTAGGCCATCATCCTTGCTGGCTTATTTTAGGATTACTAAACATTATTTATGCACAATTCATATATTTTCTTCTATTATATTTTGTTCATGTCATTGACGAGAAATCCTAAACTATAGAACAAATGTGATGCCTGGTTAATCTGGATAGACTGGTCGTCAGGGGCCTGCAATTTGTGGTTTTGTGCAGGCGTATGTACAAAACTGCTAGTTGCAGGTGTTTTTTGTTTGTGGGTACGTTAAGGTGCAGCACACAGAGACAATGGTAGCAGTATACTGTATGCAGCAGGATGCAAAAGGCCGAAACATCAGTAGCAGCCACAGAAGAAAAAAAAACAAAGCAGCAAAGGCCGCGTAGGCAAAAAGCAAAACAAAAGCTGAAAAAAGCATGCAGCAGCAGCTAGCAAAGCAAAAGCATGAAGTACGTGTATGTGAGCTGGGGAATGAGCCTCTAATAGAAACAAAAACAAAAACCAAATGAATCTATACTAAACGAAAAAAAAAAGCTATGATAAACAAAAAAAATAAATCTACAATAAACAAAAAAATCTATAATAAATCGGGCTTTTTTACAAACACTAGGCACTCATATGATCCATTTTTTTAAAAAGCCTTCGTATAACTTCGTATAATGTATGCTATACGAAGTTATTACGCTCAATAGGTATATGTCAGCCTGTCATCGAACAATTAGCCAAGCACACAAATTGTGAGGTGCCGATTGAAGTACTCCCTTCCCTTTGCAATTAACTACACAATTTGGGTCACTATTCACAGCCTACCTCGGACTGTCCGAGGGGTGTCACGGACAGTCCGAATCTCACTTGCTGTACCTTAACGGCTAGATCTGGGGGAAGCTATATATAC
The DNA here is from genome assembly GCA_005191435.1 of Raddia distichophylla. Classification (NCBI taxonomy): domain Eukaryota; kingdom Viridiplantae; phylum Streptophyta; class Magnoliopsida; order Poales; family Poaceae; genus Raddia; species Raddia distichophylla. The sequence continues at coordinate 158,507 of SPJY01019473.1, forward strand.
CCTTTCCACTGCTCCCAGCAAACGGTAACTGTGCGCATCACTCAGATTCATTTCATACTCTCTCTCCCCAAGAACCCTAAAAGCATCTCCCCTCCTAGTGCCTTCTTGTGAGATTGATTTGAGGGTGGAGAAGCTAGATCGGTGCTAGATCTGAGCTCGATCCATCTCGTGAGCACCTTGGTCGCCTCCAAGTGAGTGGTTTCTCGCCGGATTTGTTACTCTTGGAGGTTGAGGACTCCTAGACGGCTAGGGGTCGCCGTGAGCCTCCGGATCGGTGTGGTTGGCCTCGGATTGGTTGTGAAGGTGTGATTCCACCTCCGCAAGGAAAGGAATCAAAGTGATATTCGGTGAGTGCTTTGGCACAAATCCGAGAGGAATAGAGTCTAGTGAGACTCGGGCTCTACGGTGTTGAGCCTACCTCAACGGAGAGTAGGATCTCCTCAAAGATCCGAACTTCGGGATAAATCTCCTCGTGTCTTCTTTCTCATTTGGTTTGAGTCTTTCTCTTGCTAGATCTACTCTTTTGTCTATCTTGTGCTTGAGGGAGATCTCTCTTGTGTTCCTGTGATTTTGCTTTTGGTATTCTTGTTGTTTGAGTTGTGCAGGACGTTTTCGGAGATTTTGGGGAAGATTCTTCACAGTTGACTTCGGACTGTCCGAGGGGTGTCACGGACAGTCCGAACCTACCTCCGCAGCGCAGCTGAAGGTTGAATTTGGTGTCACGCCTATTCACCCCCCTCTAGGCGTCATCTCGGTCCTTTCAGCTGTATGGCGCGTGCGCAGCCCGCGCGGCCGCCTCAGCCGCTTCGCGCAGACGAGCCTCCAGGTCGCCACTGGCGAAGCCATTGGCGACAGCGACAACGGGATCACCGAGGGAGTTGTCGTGTGGCTCGAGGACGAGGGGGGCTTGCGTGGGGAGGAGGTCGTGGGGTCCGAAGGTGCGGAGGAGGAGCGACGCCACCGTGCACCACTCGGGCTCGTAGCCATCGTTGGCGTCGGAGGTGACCAAGATGCGGATCCCGGTGGCACCGCGTATTTCCTGGAGAAATTGGCGGCAGTGGCCGCAGGGCATGTGGGAGAAGGCGACGGCTTGCAGCGCGGGCTCGTCGGCCGGGATCTGCGATCAGGGAAGCTGGGCCCAGTGGAGAGAGTGACAGGCGGCGGAGGGAGAAGGGGGGCAGCGGCTTGGGTGAGGGAAAGGAAGGGGGACGACGGGAGGGCGGTTGTGCGCGGCGGGGATCGTGGGAGGCAGAGCAGGAAACCTAGAGGAGGCAATGGTGAGAAGGGATCGTTGTGGAGATCGAACGGTGCGCAGAGATCCGTATTTGTTGGATGGTCCAGATCGCAAGTTGGCAGTACCACCACCACGACCATTAGGTGCTTTAAGATAGTAGAGAAATAAGGGGCGGGCCAGGCAGATTTCCATCTACACTTAATAGCCCAATACAGCAGCAATCCACAATTCCACAGGAACACAGTAAAGAAATACAATAGCAGTAGATATATCCTTATCCAAAAGAAATATACAGCTTGTCAGTAAAAAAACAACAACAATATAGCCCTGTCAAACGGTGTACGTCTGTGTAAACAATCTGAGGAATAAAATAGCACTAATAAAAAATTATATGTCTAAAAATACAAAATCCATGCGGTGGCATCCATCTCTTTTATCTGTGAAACAACTTGAACCCTGCTAAGCTTGATTTGCAACCAATCTAATCAAATATAATCAAATATGCCTGTGTTGATTTAATCAAGTAGTATATCTTAATTCTTAAGTCCTCGTGTAATCTGGATTCTGGAGCCCCTGCAACAAACGTCTATAACTCCGGAAGGTCGCTCCAAGCTCTCCGTGCCTGAGAACCAAAAAGCACAGCAATGCTTGCAGGCCGGCGGCTCCGGCGAGTCTGGGGCTCCACAACGGCGAGGGCAAGCGGAGGTGGCCGGCGATGCGCTCCAGCCCCCTCGGCATGCCGTGGCAGTCTGCCGCCATTACCGCGACGTCGTAGACCTCGTCGCCGAGGTGGTTCCGCACGCCGGAGAGGAACCCCTCCATGCGTTCCGGCAGCGGAGCGCCTCCGGTGATCACCTTGAGGAAGTAGGCGACGTGGTAGGCGCCGGTGTGCGTGATCCACGTCAGCCCTCGCCGGCGGCCGAGCAGCCCGCAGACCCGCAGCTTCTCGGCGAGCGCGGCCGCGGGGATGCCGGCGCGGCGGAGAGCGCCGACGTCGAGGCCGCGGCCGGCGAGGTAGGCGATGGAGTTGGGCGCGCTGGAGTCGACGGCGGGGTCGAAGTCGCATAGGTTAAATTCCCACGATGCCAGCCCGCCGTGGCAGCCGCAGACGGCGACGCCGACCTGGAGCGGCTTGAGGGCGTCGACATTAAGCTTTATTGTCTCGTAGCGCTGCTCGTCGGTGAGCGCGTTAAGGTGGTCCTGGCCGCCGCCGGTGCTGTGGACGACGCCGGGGTAGTGCACGCTGATCGCGACGTAGCGCGCGTGCACGGCGACGCTGGCTAGGAGCGCGACCTCGGTGTCCGCGTTGGCCGTCCACACGGGGCGCACCACCAGGCCGGGCGGCGGCGGCGGCACGGGAACCAAGTAGTAGGACTGCGGCGGCGGCGGCGGCCTAGCGCCGGCGTAGAACCACCGCGGAAGCGGCCGGGATGGGAACATGGCGATAATCTTTCCTTTAAAATTATTAAATGCGTGGCTCCTACGTGATAGCTCGTTGGTTGTAGGGATGTGCCTTTATATAGTCGCGCTCGCGCAAGGCTGGAACCGTTTCAATGTCGTCGTCGCAATTCATACGAGTTCGATTCGAATCCCGCTTGGGCTCAATTTCCTCTTAGAATTTGATGAAATTTTGATTCCTGAAATTTGGATCGAACGAAGTGAGCAGGGAAAAAAAATACCGGTTCATGAAAAATTGTTCGATTTAATCTATAAAACATTCTGTTTAAATGAGGACAGAGGCAAAAAAAAAATGTTTGGCTTTTCGTGAAATCTGCTGTGTTTTACGGAAATCACCTATTTTTAGCGAGGAATCGTATGGCCTTTTTAAAAATTTATGAATTAAAACTTGGCTTTAATTTTTGAATCACGCTATGTGGCAATTTAGCGATTGCCTTTAGGATTAGAAATGGTGCCTGCGGTATTGGCTTCACATCAGGCGACTGAGTGTTATTTATATTTCAGTCGATTTCCTAGACCGTTGATCAAACGTTACTATAGGACATATAAAAGATCTAACGGTAACATCTAGCTACGTGAAAAATGACTGAGACTTATTTAAAAATCAGTCGCCTGAGAAGCAGCAAAACCGATAATATTTTTGGTGTTGTTAACGTCGTCAATTGACTCAAGCGTGGCATCAAGATGAGCTTGCTTGTGCTGAACCCGGGAGCTGGGTTGGGTTCACGTGGTATTTTATTTTTGTTGCTTTGGCTTGGAACTGAACGGAATTGAGATGAGATGGTCTTGGTGTGGTCTTGTCTTCCATGGAGCTCTTTGAGTGGTCAAGTTGCCGGAGTGTTTGTTGTGTTGTGGTATGTCTTTGTTTTTGGTGGTGCCATGTGCGTTGGATGGTCTGGCGCATCGAACAATTAAGTCCAATGATTTGGTATTTTGTGGCTTCTTTGTGTTTCGTTTGCGTTGGACGGTCTGGCACATCGGACGCTTAGGATTAAAGTGTGTGTTTTGCCCCCTCCGTGTGCACCGAATTATTTGGTGTGTTATCCAATGCGGCGGATGTTTTGGTCCAAGGGAGTCCTGGACCCTGGTCGCCTTCGTTCATGTCGGATAGTTCGACGTATTGCCGACGCAGCGGACGATTGTGTCCAGTAGGGTTCGTTTCTAGGGTCTATGCATGGGATGGTTTGGAAGGACTCGTCCGACGCGTCGGAGGTGTTGCTCGCATGATGTGCTCGACGGTCCGGTGGTTTTGATTTTCAATCTAAAATCCAATTTGAATTTTAAATCTTGATTGAATTTTCAATCCAAAAGCAATTTTAAATTTGGAATCTAGTTTTAGTGTTTGATTGAAAATTAAACCTAGTTTGAATTTTGAATTTAAAATCTAATTTGACTTTGAGCATGGTTTAATTTCAAATGTAAAATCTAGTTTCAAATTTGAATCCTGCTTAAATTTAAAATCCATTTTGAATGTTGAATTTTAATTAAATTTGGTTTTGAGGTTCCAACATAAAGTCATATATATAAGGTTAAATTTATTCAATACATATGGCATTATTTTATAATTTCTAAACAGTTGAAAATGAGGATGTGACATGAATCATCTAACATCATCCCGTACAAGTGAGAACCAAATAAAATCTTGTATGACCCTGTTCAACCAACCGGACGTCCTACTTGAATCATGCCATGCATTGCATGATATGGCTGTTACCCTAGAGGATATAAATCCTCGATAGTCGGGTCTCATAAATTTCATTTGGAATGGCTTGTCTCATGTTTCTTTAGTTGCTTTCATCTTATTTCAAACGCCTTGAGCTTCCCAAGGTTGTTTCTGGAAATTATTGAAAGCTGCTTCTCAAAGTCTCGCGATCCAGCTAAACTTGCCATGTATATACAACTCACATGAAATACTAGAATTCATATCTTCATAACGCTTGGTTCAAGTGGTTTTTTATTAGCTAGATTAGACTAGGCTTTGAAAGTTTTAAGATATTTGAGAAGCATTTTGATAAGCCTTCATGGTTCTTAAAGTTCTCTTGACTGTTTGATTAGGTACACAAAAAAACTACTTATTTTCTAAAGCTGTTTAAGCGGTTCATCTCAAAGCCTGTCCAAGTCTTTTTTATGTTTGAATACATACAAAACTATATTCTTCTACATTTTGTCCCACACCCTTCCCTTTTTTCACCAGCACTGATCCTCTCTCTGTCCACTGCTTGGCCTTCTCTGGTGAGCCTCACTACCTACTCTACCCCGGTCCCTCATCTTCCTATGTGTGACTTACTAATGCACTTGTGCCACTGTGCTAGAGCTTTGTCGCCCCTACACTATGTTGCTTCGCTACTTTGGTCACCGTTTGGCCAGAGCAACCCCACGTCGCCTTCTTCATATCCTTATCTGCCTCTTAGTCGACCTTTCTACACCACGTATTGCCACCACATCATGTCGTTGTAGACACTCTCGTCGGAGGTGGTCACGGGCGCTGGCCTCGATCATCCGGCACAATGGTAGGAGCTCAGCACGACGTAGCTTGCAAAGGTTTATCATCACATTAGTAAAATTGCGACAGAGTGCCATGAAAAGATTAGGTACAATTAGTTACCTCTCTATCCCACGAACGTCCATGGTGAGTAGCTCATGCGATGTCTTGGTGCGGAACACACCAAGATGGACGCCGTCAACCGCGCTTTTGTGCGACCTGTGCCTCCCGTCCATGGAGGGGTCGAGTAGATCCAGCACCTGCCGCTGCTACCCATCCCCACCAGCACCTGTCATACATACGAAACGCTGAATTGAACAATTTAGTAAATATATGACCACAATAAGTGCAATAATAAGAGAAAAAAGACATTGCATGTAATGAACACACTAACAGAAAAGTGCGATGCAGCGTTGCATCAGTTGCAAGAAAATACAATACATCTTAGTTCACAATATTACATATTGATACACGTAGAACCTGGTACATACATTACAAATTAAGTAGTATAATAAATATGAAATTACATAATGGAATACGATATTACATGACGTTCAATATGTTCCTCGTCACGCTTCATGTGCCGGCCATTAGTAATCATCTGGGCGACGTCCCTCCGCCCCTGAACCGAAAGGGTTAGTATTAACATTGAAGTACCCCGATCCTAGACGGTTGTGACAATTCATGTACGTGTAGCATCTCTCGTTGCAGCGGCTACATCTCTTCGGTTGCCACCTCGTTTCGGACTAATACATGTCATTCCGGATTCAGCGATGTTGTCGCCTCCCTAAAAAGCACCTCAACAACTGACTATCAGGAACATGATGAATGTGCGGGCCGGGTGGATCAGCAAATGTGCCAAAAATAGCATAGCCGTATATCTCCGCATGCCAGCAACTAGCAATTGACTCCTTCCTGTAATATTCAGAGACATAAGGCAAAACAGATTGGTTGGTCAATGATGCAGCGACAAGTACATGGGGGCATGGTTTGTGCAGAAGCTTCGGCTTTCGGCAAGAACAGATATATCTATGTTCACGGAGCATGCACTCCTGCTTCGCCCTCTCAGTTTACGAACCTTGCCAGCCCCGATCCCTGCAAATCACCTTATACCTCTGCACATATGTTTCTTCGGCTACTGCAACATGCTTGCTAGCCTTCGATATCTTATCCTTAATGTTCCTTGTCATTGCACGGGAGTATATCAAACGTAGGTTGCGAATTGCAATAGCTGTTGCATGATACCTTTATATGAAAATATGAAATACTTGCATGTATTCTGATGGATGCCCTCAACAATAGTTACAAGAGGCAATACTCTCGAGCCCCGCATCACTCAATTGTATACTTCAGCTAGGTTTGTGGTCATTATTCCATACCAAGTCCATCGTTGTCATATAGCAGAGCCCACTTCTCATTAGGATCGTTCTTGATCTAGTCCGAAAATGTCTCAATGCCCCTGTTGCGTGCTCTTGATGACTGAGTCATCCCCGCTTGCTCTTCGGTCTGGCATGTGGTTAGCTCGTGCAGTGTCCTCCAGAACTTGTTGAACTTTATTTGCTGATTTTGTTGCATAACCTCTTAAATAGATTCATGAAATTCTTATTTTTGAAGTGACTGAAAAAGTTTGCTCCCATGTGTCTCATGAACCACCTGCTCTGTATGTCCATCCATTGCGCGTTGCCACGGGTTTCTGAGCCATTCCTGATTTCTTCAAAAGCACGCAACAGCCCTGCATGCCTGTCATGTATGATGCAAAAAGTTTGTTCTGTCGACCACAACATCATGCTTCACACGCTCCAAAAACCAGTACCAACTGCCGTTGTTCTCCCCCTATGTAAATGCAAAGGCCAATGGTAATATCTGATTGTTTCCATCAAATGTTATAGCCGTCAAAATCTGTCCCTTGTACTTGCTTGTCAGAAAAGTACCATCCATGCACAACACGGGCGGGCAGTATGTGAACTCTCTGATACAAGGGCCCAAAGCGAAGAAGACCTGTACTTGCTTGTCAGAAAAGTACTGTCCATGCACAACACGAGCGGGCAGTATGTGAACGCTCTGATACAAGGGCCCAAAGCGAAGAAGACCCGTTGAAAAACCATCTATCCTATGTTTGGCCTTGACGCGGGATACTTCTTTATATAAAATAGGTTCCCGGATTCCGTGCGCTTATAACCTCTATTAGAGCCTACATGTTGGCGTAGGATGCTTCATAGGTACCGAATTTGAGCTCCAAAGCCTTTTGTTTTGCCCTTCATGTGCACGAATAGCGAATTTTATACTAGAATTTTTCCTTGATTGCTCGAACGATGGACCCTGGCTCGAAGCTATGGTTGTCCACTATCTGAGCGTACAAAACCTCTGCAACGAGCGTTGAACTTATGTTCCTATGTCTCTCTTGCACATTTTGCAGTTCATAGTTGTGTTGCTTCAAATTGGAACAAAACCAGTAATCGACCCACTTCCCCTTAAATGCATGAACCCGCCATGGGTAGTCAGATACCAAACACATAACATCATACACACTTTTACTAAACTTCTCCACCCTGAATTCTCGCATCATAGACATTGCCTGATGCTTAACTGCAGATAGAACCGAAGCTTTATCCTGATATATTATGCCCTGAGTCACTTCATTCGCGTGGTAGTCCCATGCAATGTAAGTATCTTCATACATCAAGAGGCTATTGAAATTGTACGATGTCCATTCTGCCGGCCCTATACGATCTCCAAAACATCTCTCGTTGTCTGAAATATCTACTCAAGGACTTGCTCATTCTCTGCATTTTCCATCTCCATCTGTTCCACAATAGCTTCAATTTGTTCACCTTCGTCTGCCACACCCATCGCCTGCTGCTAAGCACAATCATCATTCCCTTCTGCTTCAGAGTGCACATCCTCCGCAACCTCATCTTCCTCCATGACGTTCACATTGGCCGCACCCTCCGCAATCTGTATGGCTTGTTGAACTATCGCCTCATTACTTTCGTCACCTCTTCCATGGCTAGACCCAGCATGGTGGTTGATCTGTTCCTGAGCAAAAATCGCCAAAGGAATACTGCGTTCAACGACAATCTCCACATAACATCTTCAATTATGAGTGACCGTTATCGGTAACAACTCCCAATAATATCCTTCTCTAGTATAGCTAACCACAGCACTAACATTAATGACATGTTCTTCCGGGTTTAGTCCAAAGTTTCACAACAGCCATTTTTGCAACCCACCAAACATCCTCTCTCTGGGCCTAGATATCCCAATCGTTACTGATTGAAAATTTGACATATCTACCTCGGTAGGACCATAAAGAATCTCTACTTCCCCATGAATTATTTTAAAATATAACTTTTGTGTCATTATTCTTGCTTGTAAAAGGGGGGCAAATTATTCAGATGATATCCTTCTGTTTTTTCAATTGTTAGTCGCTAACAAATTTTATCCAAATCTACACTAAATTACCCAACATGTAATCTATCCTAATCTTGCACGTAACAAGTATTATACAAATTTATACTAAATTACCGTACATGTCATCTATCCTAATCCTACAGGTAAACTACGATACCCCATACGAAATCTACACTTAACAAACTAATACTATCAATTTTCAGTACCATCTTATATTTTTAACTATCCTACCATATTATTGTTACTAGCCTACCAATTTTTTGTGACTAGCCTACCGGGTTTTTAGATTTAAAAGAAATGACTTAAAAAAATTACCTGAATGTCACACGATGCCATTCCACTCCTTCCTTCCTTCCCTCCCCCCCCCCTCCCTCCCCCCCCCCCCACCCCTATACGAAGTTATTACGGCCCTCCCTCCACTTCCCTCTGTTTCCTAGGCTAGGGTGGGTGGCAAATGAACACTGTGCCACCGCCCACCGCAACGCGCGCCTTATATGGCGACATAACCCGCCGTTCGAAACGGCGAGTCACTCCCGCATATATGAACAGCCGTTCAAAACAATGGATTTTTAATGAGCCGCCAACGGCTGCTGACCGTATCTGGAACTGCGGACCATTATTGTCCACCATTTTGAATGGCGGATCATAAAACCCGCCTTTTGGAACGGCGAATGCCGACAATTTTTGTTATTTTATAAAATAAAAATATATTTTTGTAATTTCAAAATTAAAAAAAAAATATTTTAATAAAAAATATTCCTCGCCTTTGCCGCCCCCGCCATGAGGATGTACTTGTAGCTGTCGTTGATGGGCCCAGCCACAAAGCCCGTCAAACCCGCCATCACCCCGTGGATCGTCGAATGTGCCACCAGCGTGCTGTCCGCCGCGTACGCCCGCACCGCCCGGATCATGTACGTCCGGTCGATGTACTTCACCGTGAATGTCTCGCCGCCGTGCTCCTGCACCCAACACGCTGCCAACACCGCAAAAAATATGCATTTTTATTATCGTTAAATAGCTCTACAATTTAATCAAAAAACTATACTAGGGCTATCTTGAACTTATAAGTACCACCTTATGAGTTTACAGAAATTTCAACAGTATATAATACCAAATGGATGCAATCATGCATAGAGAATATGATGATGAATATCATAAACCTACTTCACTAGCATATTAAGGATTCTCCGTTGACTTTCCCTTCGAGCAACCATGCAAAGAGAAAAACACATATGAGAAGGATATACGACATATTCTATATCATGCTAGAGGTAGAATCGTTGAATAAACTCGTTTCCATTGTTCTCTATTTACGTTGTGAAACTTTTTTTTTACAAATATATGTTTATTTATGAAGGCATAAGCACATTGCTAGTTCTCGATAAACAATATTGCAAATTTAGATTGATTGTATATGACCACTAGCACCATACAAGTATCAAAAAGTGGAAAGACTGGACAATTTCAAAGGTCAAAAGGACTTAATTAAGGCTTATAAAATCATGTGAGAACATAATATATTGGATGAGCATGCTATTGTAAATTTCATATTAGTGGGTGCATGCTCCATCGAACTAAATGCAAGACATCGTTACATTAATATTATATGAATTAGTGCAAAATAAAAATAATGACATAATGAGATGTAGTTAAAAAAATTAGGTGCAATATGTATTGAAAGTCAATATTCATACTTGTGTTAGAATATTCTAAAAATGGTATTTTTATAAATTATATTTATAAAATGGAAATTTTTTTTAAGTTACATTATGTAGAAATGCATTATATGAAATAATAAAATTACACACATGACATTATAAAGTTGTTGATTCGCAAAAATGTCACCCCATGCGACAATGACATGTGTGCTCTAAACCCGCGTGTCATAGAAAGAATAGTGGAATTTTTGCTAAATGGAAATTTTATAATGGCATTGAGGCAATTAACCCTATGAAATATATAAATATATAGAAAACTAAATATTCATTGTGTGGCATTATCTTTAATCAATAAGTCAAAAAATGGAATAGGAATAAGATAAGATGCACGATGCTTACATTAAAGATATTTTTGCAAATATAAAAGTATATTTTGTCATAGATGATTTTAGATTTAGTTTATATATTTTGGAATTGTGCCATATGGCGACAACATAGCTGTATGATAAGAATATATATATAAAGGCTTCTTTTATTATCAAATCTTCTCCATCACCATTACATTGTATTATCTTATATTATTAAATATCCTCTATCACCATTATGTCTATTGATATCTCATTCTTAAGCTCTAATTTAAATGTTGCAGTGGCTATTTAACTTTTTTATTTCATATTTTTTAGCGAAACATTTTTTGTTTACCATGCGAGACAACACTATCGATTTGGTGCAACAGCTTAATCACTATAGCATTTGTAACCATTTTGGTGCAACTTTTGCTTTGTATATTATGCCACAATTTGATTTATATATAATTCAATATTTTGTTTATTTTACTGCAACATTCGTTTTACCTGACTGCAATAACGTTAGATATTTGAATAAGCATCGGACGTTGGATGCATGCCTAGCCGCTCCCTTTCGACCATGAGAACTTTTGAGTGTGGGCTGCACTTTTCAGCCCTGAGCTTTATCTCTCTTCTTTTAGCGATGGAGCCCTGAATTTTTTCGTAAGGTTCTGTTGCATATAAATTCAATTAGAGTTGCAAGAGAACTCAAACTCTGCCAGAATGCAACATAGCCAATAGACAACAACATAAGCACACACAGAAGCGAGGCTATGCCACAAACAGAAAAAACCTTCAAAATCAATCTACAAATCTCTTTTAAAGTTGGGACGCGCATGGCTTCCCACACTCACTAAACAACGTTTGAATTAGAAAGCAAACAAAAGACCAGACAACACTGTACACTAGTTGTTCACCGCTAATTAAACTGCAAGGCTTGACGTGATTTGAGCTCCTGAACTCCTACAAAAATCCACCGAAAAATATTTGCTAATCAGATAGTTTGCTCATCACACAGACGAGACGCCGCTATCTTGTACAATGTGTGCTCAGTAGCAGCAGCCACCGCCTTGAGAGGACTGCATGGCCTTGTGATGGACTACGGCCGTATCATACACATGACCAGGTTTGATACCAGCGCACTGCAAGAAACAAAAGCAGAGGGAAGTAATTTAAGGGATTTTTTTCATATATGCCATTACAAACTTAGGTTTATTCACTTTTGCCATTGCAAAACGCATATTTATATTGATGTCATTCTTTTTGCAAAAAACTATCAAAAATGCCATTCTCAGATTTTTTTTTGGGCATTTCCAACTTATATGCGATCCAAATACGAGACGAAATACGCACCTGACAGCCGGGTCCCACATGTCATCCTCTCCTACTTCCTCCTCCTCCTTCCCACCTCCAAACCTCAAACTCCGGCGAGCTCTCATTTTCCTCGGCGAGCTCCCAACCAAGCTCCTTCCCCGGCGGCGATGCCGGGGCTCCTAGGCGGCGGGCTCCTTCCCCTTCGACGGTGTCGGCGAGCTCTCTCCTTCCTCGATGGGCTCCTTCCCCAGCGGCGGCGGCGGCGAGCTCGCTCCTTCCCCGGTGGGCTCCTTCCCCGGCGGCGGCGGCAGAGCTTCTAGGCGACAGCGGCGGCAGAGCTTCTAGGTGACAGCGGCCAGCTCGGCAGCGGCGGCGCACAGAGAGAGAGAGAGAGGCGGCGGCGGCGGTGCACAGCAGCGAGCTCGGTGTGGCAGTGGTGACGCAGAGAGAGAGGCGGCGGCGGCGGTGCACAGCGGCGAGCTCGGCTTGAAGAGAGAGAGGGTGGGAGGAAGAAGAAGAAGAGAGGAAGAAGAGAGGAAGAAGATGAAGGTACGAGGATGACAGGTAGGTCCACATATTTTTCCGTGTATTTGGATCGTGTATAAGTTGGAAATGCCCCGAAAAATCCGGAATAGCATTCTTGATAGTTTTTTTCAAAAAGAATGATATCAATATAAATATGTGTTTTGTAATGGCAAAACTAAAGAATTGACTACTTTGTAATGGCACCGATGAAAAAAATCCTAATTTAAGCTGGTAAGAGCATAGTAATCAGCGAGAAGAATCTGCAGGATGTGAATCCATGCGAGGCCAAACAATGCACAAACTGACCTCGCTCACATCAATCTCACCATTCTGAATCCTCCTGTATATCTCTGATGCACTTCGAATGAACACCTACAGGAAAAGCTCCCGTTAGATAATTAGCTATATGCACCATTTTTTGCAATCAAGAAGAGAAAAAAAAAATTCTTTAAGCATTGAGCTACCTCCTCCACATTGTGTGAGGTTCTTGCAGAGGTTTCGATGAAGAGGAGGCCATTCTCTCTTGCAAACTGTTCACCTTCTTCAATGCTGACAGCTCGTTTGTGTGCTAAGTCGGATTTGTTCCCGACCAGCGTAATTGTGGTAACAGTCGTGTTGGTGTTCACCAGATTCCTCAAATCCTCCAGCCAGCTTGCGAGATGGTTGAAGGTCTCTCTTCTGTTCATTACAGAGAGTAGAGAGAGAAGCCCCATCAGTCTCTTATAGAATGTCCAAAAAAAGAAGAGCAGCTCAGTCTGATTCTCAAATGCAAGGTGAATTATTGTTAGGCCCAATTCGTAGTTTGATATACCTGGTGGTATCATAGACCAGAAGGGCACCTGCAGCACCTCTGTAGTAGGATCGAGTGATTGACCTGAAACATTCCTGCCCTGCCTGCAGTTCGACAGGAATTAAGTTGAAAAATCACAAGAGCAAACAAATGTGCTTTACAATCTCCAAGTTGGAGACTTGGAGTCATGTTAATCTAAATTTTGCCAAGCAACTAGCGGCTAACAAAGACTGTCCGAATAAGCTAATTTTTAGATAATGTGAGAATAAGCTAATGCAAACATATATTTGATTTTCTCTGTGAAAGGCGTCAAGAATATACTTGACTAACATAAGAAGCATTATTGGTTATTGCCTATTATAAGGTGAAAGCACCAGCCCTACCGTATCCCAAATCTGCAGCTTTATTTGCTTGTTGTCCACCGAGATCAGCCTTGTTCCAAAGTCAGCACCGATAGTCAGGTCATGCACAGGGAGGAACCGCTTGTCGGTGAACTGCAACAGAAGGCATGACTTCCCAACGGCTGGGAAAGTTGTGATATGGTTAGCACTTAGCAGTGACAAACGAACGGCAATGGTTGATTGGTTACGCTAGTTCATAAAAAAAAGAAGGAAAAAATGTCGACATACTGAAAAATAATAGTACCACGCTAAACAAATGCGAAATGACATGCAGCCAGGCGCCAAAGGAGCTCTCGGTGATGTCTTCGGTCTGCGTATGAACTTTGAGAAGAGATGAGTCATTTCGACCCGTTGCGAGGGTATCAACCTTTATCAGGTGCTCACAAACTTCGCAACGAAGCACGCGTGATTCCCAATTCAATATTTGGGCCTACCCCTCTCAATTAAGAAGCTTCGAATTTGGCTTCCCTGCTCCCTTTCTCTGCTTCCTCCTGTGCTCTCTCCTCACATGTATGCTGCTCTCCGGGCCCCACTTCCTTGCTTCTTACCTTGCTCCCCCAATGTGAAGCTGCCACGTCTCGGGAGCATGGGAGGAAGCAAGCCTGGGAGCAGGGAAGCCGCGTTCTTGGAGGTCTAAGGGTCCCAAACTTGCAAAAGTTTGGAAGAGCTTTGCGTCTCCGTTGACTTTGGCACAAATGGAAGGAAATTGACAAACCTTGGGTGCACCCACCCCATACGACGATATGGACAAGGCCCTTTTCTGTGCTTCCACAACCATCCTTATCAGCAATGGCAAGAAGATAGAATTCTGACATGCTAGATGGCTACAAGGCACGTCACCGTGAGTCATTGCCCCCAACTTGTATCTCATCGCTCGCAACAAGCGTCGCGACATCGATAAACAACTATATAACAACAGGCGGATCAGGACGATTCAACACGTCAACACCGTTGCCCAGCTTCACGAGTACCTGCTACTATGGCGTCTTGTTCGACAAGTCAACCTAAACCCGAATGTAGATGATTACATTGTCTGGAATGCCACATCCTCAAGGGAATATATGATCAAATCAGCCTACATCAGCCAATTCATTGGGAGCATTGCAAGTGGGTGTGCCTCTTCCGTTCGGAAGGCACAAACAGAAAACAAATAAAAATTCTTCGCCTGGTCACTGCAATATGGTCGCATCCACATAGCTGATGTCTTAGCATGCAAAGGATGGCCTCATCCCCAGAGTTGTCTGCTCTGCAGTACTGCTAGTCCTGAAACGATTGATCACCTCTGCGCTCACTGACTAGTTTCAGCTGCCATCTGGAGCGACATCCTGCCACAATCTTCATCCCACTACATTGCCCCCATGCGGTTCCGCGGCCGGTGGAGCTACTCAGCACATACCCAGCCAAAGGTGTCGAGAAGAGATTTTAATGGGAGGGCTATCTACATGTTGCGGAACCTCAGGAAGGAGAGGAATCATCGTCTGACTAGTTTCAGCTGCCATCTGGAACGACATCCTGCCACAATCTTCATCCCACTACATTGCCCCCATGCGGTTCCGCGGCCGGTGGAGCTACTCAGCACATACCCAGCCAAAGGTGTCGAGAAGAGATTTTAATGGGAGGGCTATCTACATGTTGCGGAACCTCAGGAAGGAGATGAATCATCGTCTCTTACAGTAGCGCAGCCTGAGCCACGCTCAATTAGTGGCTAAAATTAATGAGGATGTTCTCGTTTGGGGACATGTTGGCCAGAGACATATTGAGTAGTCGTTTCACTTAGCCTAGGCTCCTCTCCCTTCCCCTCCCTTTTTCTCCTTTTCCTCCCCTCTCTCTTGTACAACATACAATGCTCTTTTTTTAATTAATCGACAATGCTCCTATCTTAGGTTGAAAATAAAAAAAGAAGCTTCGCCATGTCAACTTTCAACTGCTCATTGACAAGAATCTCAAACTATCTAGCTGGCTGGCTGGGTAAAACTATTTGTTAAAACTGCTTCATTGTTACGCAGACATCCTCAAAAACGTTACCTGATCTTTCTAGACGTAGGAAGTTAAAATTCCTACGCAAGGAGGACGAGTGCATGTTTCAAAATTTCATTTAGCCACGGTGTCCTGCTCCACAGCGAAATTCGTTTTTTTCAAAAAATTTGAAGTGAAATTCGGTCAGTGTAGCGGGATGTTTTGTTTGAAAAAATTTCACTACGAGTTTTTACCTAGAACTAGGCAAAATCTTGAAATTTTTTATATTACATTTAAATTTGAATTGGTTCAGGGTTGGAGGTACTGATTTTGGTTTGGACCACAGAATCCAAAATCCCACGAATTTCAACCGAAACCCCGCAAAATTATAAACCTTAGGGCGAGAGCCTCCATTCATGTACGCACTTCTATTGCAAGGCACAAACTAATCCAGAAACTGGTTAGTAGTGAATGAGCTCCATCAACGTAAGAGAATCCGTTCAGGGTCCTAAACGAGAATTTCCTATGTATTAATAGACTTGGACACTGATCTTTTCGACTTATTTACTCATTAGTTTATCTATTTTTTAAATGATAAATAATTTTTTTTTACCAAATGACCCACTTTATTGAAATTGTTTTTAGAGTCTTTGGACCGACCTTTTAGATTAAAGAAAAAAACGGCTCGAAAACTAAAGTGTTTGTGTTTTCTAAATAGATAAAGGAATTAAGAAGATAGGTCGAAAAAACAGTTTCTTAAGTCTCTATGTCACTCTAGTAGTGTTTCTATGTTAGCTCTAAATTTAGATATTTTTTATTCTCTATTTAGATATTATCTCTTTTCTCTATCTTTTTTGAGGACGAAAATTCTTTTGAAGGGCATGGAAATATATGAAATGAATAATGGTCTAGAGAAAAAGATACAAGGGCATATTTAGCAGATTCTCTATATTTCATTTTATAAATCCACTTCTCTAGACCAGTATTTATTCACTAATCTCTATATTTTAGTCCTCTCAAGCTAAAGAGTCATTTCTGTTTTAAAAAAAAGATATAGACGTAAGAAATAATCTCTCAATATATAAACTCAAAAAGAGAATCTTTAAATTTAGAAGCTGACATATAGCCTGCTGGAGTGATATAGGGACCGATAACATAAATATATAAAAGATTTTTTTTAGAGACCTTAATGCCTATGCTCTAAAAAGGTCTGAATTTTCTCTATATTGACAGACACTTGGTCCCTATATCACTGCAGTAAAGTTTCTATATTACTTTCTAGATTTAGAGATTTTTTTCTTTAAATACCTAAATATAGGTTCTCTCTTCGATTTCTATATTTTCAAAAGATAGATAAATGAACGGTGGTTTGGAGATGAAAACATGGAAACAACACGGTGCAGCAGCCCAGCACGGGCGCTGCCACCTGCACGCCGCCGCGCCGCACACTCGCCCTCCTACCCCTAGCTATCTTGGATTCCACGAGCTACCCAGCCGCAAAACCACGCTCCCGATCGAATCGGATCAAGGAGCTCGCCGGCGATCGGCGGAAGAACTTCAAATGAAGCGAGCGAAGAGGAAAAGGCGCGCGGCGTCGCGGCCGGCGACCGCCGGATCGAGAAGCCCCCGGCCGCCGACTCACCTGTGTCGCCGACGACGATGTGCTTGAACAGCCACGCGTACGACGGCATTGCGCGCTTCCTTCTTGGCCTCGCCCGCGCGCCGCCTAGAGATATCGGAGGAGGCAATCACTCTCGCTGGATGAGAAGATTAGATTTTTATTTTTTGCTCGGATTCGTGGACGCGTGGATAGATTAAAAATGGAAGATAATTTATCATCAGACTTCGACTCATATCTCCAACTGACAAGATATATACGTGCTCCGTTCCGAATTCTTCGAGACTTGGACGAGGTCATACTTAAATTAAACTTAGGTCGATCATACTTAAATTAAACTAGGCCGGAGTCACAAATCAGAATCAGAAATGTACATAAATCAGATGACTAGCGTCAGCATGACGTCATCATTATAGTTTGGACATCCATAATTCAAAACTTGAAAAAATAACTGTTAAAACTTGCAAAGCCTATTGTTGAAACTTAACATTACAAAAAATATTACAAGTACAAAATCTAAGTCTAAGTTCAAGTAAACGCTTTTGCTCGGCAGCAGTCGCCTACCCCTTGCCGTGCGGTCGCCTGCAGCTGGGCCCGCGCCAGCCACTCCCTTAAGTATAGCAGCAAAAACTTACTTCAGCGGATGAAAACCTAAATTTTGCCATCAAGACATTATCATCGACATCTCGAAAAGTTAGAAAAACACACGTTGAAAATTGAAAAGACCTATGACTGGAACTTGACAATACTATAGTTTAACAATGTAAAATCAAGTTTCCGTAGGTAAAAAATAAAATTCACATGTACATTCCCGATGTTTCGTACAAAAATGGGCAATGGACTTCCGATAAAAATTAAGAAAAGTTCAAAAAATAAACACAAAGTTTTGTAAACAAGAAAAGTATTATACATACATATGAGCTTTCACGTGAAAACAAGAGAGAGGAGTGAGAGAGAAGCGGTTGGGGGCCGGCAAAGAAGCTGCGCGGTGCCGATCGTCCACAGTCGCGGCCGTAAAAAAGCGTGTAGCTGCAATGCGCCCTTTTCTGAAGAAAGCAAAAGTGGTCAAGAGATGATCAATAAAGTTACATATTATTTGTCTCCATATATATGCACTGGTTATTTTGATGAGAAATTGTTAAGAAGCCCTTATGAAATTCATTCCTCGGTGTGTTCTATGTTGGCTTATTAATCAGGTTTGCAGAAAAAGGAAGGGAAGGAGACTCTGCTTGTTGGAGTTAAGATTCTATCGCAGACTGTGGGAGACCTCGTGAACAGCGACATCAATCAAGATGAGGTGCAGCGTTTGGAGGGCAGTCAACAGAGTGACAACCGAAGAAAAATCCAAAGGAGTGATGCTTTTCGCTCTGGTTAACTTGACTGTGAGAATACCTAAACGATTTATTTTGAGTTACCTAATTTCTTTTTGGGCAGTGGTTGGTTTCTTTATCTTTTGGTGCTGTCTTTTGTTAAAAACCTGCTTGTGTATCTGAACTGCTGATGTTACCTTCTTTCCGTTATGTTGGTAATGGAAATTGGGATTATACCCCTTATGCAAAAAAAAAAAGTGCACTGTTGTCTCCAACGAGAAATAGAATTGGAGACCGGGGAAATTTATATTCTAACTTTTGCTTGTGATTTATAAGATTGAAATTAATAAACCGGTGCCGTGGCTCACAGTGCAGCATTGTTCACCAAAGCGGCCAGGACAACCTTCTTTGGTTTTTGTTAGGCTTGATTCGCTTCAGTCAAAAACAAAAGAAAAAGAAAAGAAAAGATAAAAATGGCTAAAACAAAACACAACTCAATCGACGGACAAGCTCTTCTTCTTCTTGTCGATGACCCTCACCACGATCGGGCTCCTCACGCGGTGCCTCCCGCCGGTGGCGCCATCCGACCAGACCAGTCGCCCGAACACGTACTGCCGCGGCAAGAACCATCTTTTTGCCCTGAACGTGACGGCGAAGCCCTTCTCCTCCCCCACCGCGGCGAACTCGAGCCTTCTCGGAACCACGGACACCGACACGCCGGGCGGCTCCGCCACCCTCACGTCGTACGCCGCCGGCGCGGCGCCGACGTTCCGCACCCTCCTCGACACGGTGTGCGGCTCGCCGGACGGCGACAGGTGGGGCACTGCGACAGACGGGTAGTTGAGGTCCTCCAGCTTCTGCGGCCTCGCTGGGCACGCGCCACCGCCGCCGCCCACGAAGGTGGCGATCACCGACGAGTTGTACCCCAGCGCGCAGAGGAAGCCGAGGTAGTCGGCGGCGCCCATGTCGTAGACGAGGCCGGGGTCGGCGGCGCGGTTGGGCTGGACGTGGCCGGCGCCGTAGCTGAACGGCGTCGTGGGGAGGAACGACGCGTTGCTCATCGCCTTTCCCGCGTTGTCCCGCACCCGCGCGGTGGTCATGATGGCCGACTTGATCGCCGCCGGGCTCCAGCCGGGGTGGAGGGCCCTGAGGAGGCCGGCGACGCCGGCGACGTGCGGGCACGACATGGAGGTGCCGGACTCTGAGTTGAAGAGGACGCGGCGGTCGTCGAAGGCGAGGCCGGTGGGGCCGGCCTGGCCGGTGAACGCCGCCAGGATGCTGACGCCGGGCGCGGTGACGTCAGGCTGCACAAATTGGAAGATCGCGTTGGAAATTTGGAATTGGTTGATGGATTGTTCAAGCTCGCTGCGAGATGGGAAAGAGTTTGGACCTTGAGGATCTGGGGAGTGACGGTGTTGGGGCCTTGGGAGGAGAAGGCGGCCATGAACGGCGCCGGCGACGTGTCCAGCGCAGTGCTTGGGGCGGTGATGTAGCCTGATGCAGACCTGCGCAACAAGGATGAAAAAATTGGAGAACGCCAAATAGCCGGGGAAATTCATCAAGGATGCAGCCGAATCAAAATGGCACAATAATAATTGATAAATTATGGATGAAAAGATATACCCTAACGATTGCTTAAAAAACTAACAAAAAAGTTCCAGTGAAACAATAATATCGCTGAAACTTGGTAAAAAAAGGCTTTATTATGGATAAAAAGTAAAAACAGCCAAAAAAAAGAAAAAAAAAACGATACCAAAAAATAATTTGGCCCATGCAGGTCTCGAACCTGCGACCTTCGCGTTATTAGCACGACGCTCTAACCAACTGAGCTAATAGGCCAGTTGAACAAACATTGATAGTTAGTATAGAAATTACCTAGTTGAATTCATGTAGGACAGCAGCGCTACTTCGTCTGAATGGGTGATGTGCGTGGCGGGGAGCACGTGCGCGTCGGCGATCATCTCGTTGCCGGTGGCCTCGTCGTTCGCCAACACGAGGCCAGCCCCGCCGGCGCGGCGAACCGCCACGCCTTTCTCCACCCGCGCGTTCTTCCCCCGCATGCACACCACGATCTTCCCCTTCACTTTCGCCCCGTCGAGCGACCCCTCGATGCACAGCCTCCTGCAGAATCATCAGCCGTCGTTGAGCAAGCTTTACGTGGCGGCCATGAGAAGAGGATCATAGCTCCAGGTTTGGGTCCGAAGCATCGCACTGCGCTACGTACGCATGCGCAGCTGTTGCACCGGTGGCCTTGGCTTCCACGGAGCTGATCAGCGGGTAGCTCTTGCCGCCGGCGAGGCTCATCGGCGAGAGGCTCTGCCCCTGCGAGTTGTAGAGACGTCGCGCGCGTCAATTCAGGCATGTTTTGAGGGGGAGATATGCGTCGATTGGGAGGTATGTGTCACTCTCTGACCTTGATCTGCTTCTTGTTGCCGAGCACGAGGAACGCCGGGAACTCCCTGTCCATGGTGCTGGCGCCGACGGTGATGAGCCACGGCGCGGTGTTGGACACGGTGCCGGCGGCGGGGCCGGAGTTGCCGGCAGAGCAGACGACGGCGATGCCGTTCCGGACGGCGTGGAACGACCCGATGGCGACGCCGTCCATGAAGTACTCCGCAGGGGAGCCGCCGAGGGAGACGGAGAGGACGTGCACGCCGTCGTGGATGGCCGCGTCGAACGCCGCGATGATGTCGGCGTCGAAGCACTCGCTGCCGTTCACCGGGCGCCAGCACACTTTGTAGGCGGCGGCGTGCGCCCTCGGCGCGCCGCCCTTCGCCGTGCCGTTGCCGAAGCCGAAGAGGCTCGCGCCCGGCACGAACCGGCCGGCCGCCGTGGAGAGCGTGTGCGTGCCGTGGCCGTCGGTGTCACGCGTGCTCGCCGGGTTCGCTTGCCCGACCGTCGCCAGGTACCCCTTGTTGAAGTACCGTGCACCGATCAGTTTCCTGCACATTGAGCAAAATGAACAACTTGAAAAAAAAAAACTTCGGTTTTGTTTTGCCAATTGGCAATAGTTTGAAATTACGAAAATAAAATACTCGAAAATCTTCAGCGTTGGGTTGCAATCCAAACCCTCCCCTCCTCGTCTTCTATTCCTCCTCTCCCTCAACACATCATCCTTTGCTCTTCGTTCTTCCGCTGTCTTAGCTATGTTGCCGCCTTTCGATGCAACGTCATCGCCATTAGGATTAGGGTTTGAACTGCGGTGTATAAAGAGAGGCCACAAAGATAGAGACCCGCAATGTGATGCGGTGCAACGCGGCAGTGCAACAAGACATCAGCGGCACCGTCATAACTATAGTTGGCTGAAAAAATGGTATGTAGAGATCGCAAAGGGTCAATACAAGTGGTTGGAGTTATGCTGGACAAGACGACATGGTAGAGGCAGGGTTGAAAGTAGTTGTCGACAAGCGTGGAGTTTACTAGAGAGGATGTCGATCGGCTAACATTCATGTGAGCCGGATTCAGTTGACTTCTTGATAGTCTATCAAAAAAGCATAATCATCTAGCACTAAGGTTGACTTCTTTTCGACACATCCTTGATTTGTTAATCTGCTGATTCGATGATAAGCCAAACTTTAAAAGCTTTTCGAAGCGGTTTGAAAAGTCCAACACACATTATTCGATTTGCCTTTTAAATCTTTGTAATAGAACAAAACAAAAAGCAAAGCATTTGCATTTTCGAAAGTAAAGATGAGCAATAAGTACATGAGCACAAGCAAATAAATAAAAAGAGGCAGCCTAAGTCACTAACAGCTAACATGTAACAACACCCAAATGCTAAACGCTCTGCCTAATGCTCCAGTCAATGATCCACGAGAATCTTGCTGGAAGGGAACAAAAGATTTCAGAT
This sequence comes from Raddia distichophylla, assembly GCA_005191435.1. Taxonomy (NCBI): domain Eukaryota; kingdom Viridiplantae; phylum Streptophyta; class Magnoliopsida; order Poales; family Poaceae; genus Raddia; species Raddia distichophylla. Next base: position 180,861 of record SPJY01019473.1, read on the forward strand.
TTCAGGGGAGCAGTATGACAAGAACGGTCCATGCAGACAAGCTGTGCTCTGCCTCTGCGCATTCCCTCATGAGTGCATCTCTTCAGACTTGGGACAGTGGCAGCGCAGCGCTGCACCATGGATTGTCTAGCCATGTAGTCGCCAGGCTCAGCCTAATGCTCTAGTCAATGTCCACGAGAATCTTGCTGGAAGGGAACAAAAGATTTCAGATTTCAGGGGAGCAGTATGACAAGAACGGTCCATGCAGACAAGCTGTGCTCTGCCTCTGCGCATTCCCTCATGAGTGCATCTCTTCAGACTTGGGACAGTGGCAGCGCAGCGCTGCACCATGGATTGTCTAGCCATGTAGTCGCCAGCAAGGAGGCAGCGAGCCCGGTCCAGCACCAGCAGCAGCTAGCTGCACCGCAACCCGGAGCCATGGACCCCCACCCTGCTCCCGCTGCATCCATCTAGGCTCCAGCTCTGCACTGGGCCATGCGTCCCATCTTCAACCATTTTTTTATTTCATTTCTTTTTTATTATCTTCTTATGTTATTTTCCTTCCTTCCTCGTCATTTTCAATAATATCTCTTCAGACAAAACGCACCAAAAAATTCTTCTAGAAAGAATGGCGAAGATAATCTGTTAAACCATCTCGAAGAAAAAGTAACTTATGAAAGATACTCCCTCCTCTTTTTTGTTTGACGATTTTTACTTTTAAACACGCGTTTTACCCTTTGTCTTATTAAAAAAATATAAAAATATCATTTATTTTTTTTTGGTTTGTTTTATCATTAAAAATACTTTAGACATGACTAAACCGAATGATCAAAGGCGTGATCAAGTCAAAAGCATAAAAAAAAAACAGAGAAAGTACCATTGAATATGGTTTGACCGTTTGAACCATCTCATAGAAAAAATAACCATGGAAGAGATACCGAGCTCGCGCATGGATCGGCGCGTCCGCTTGGATCCATCTCTCTCTTATCTCCCTATCCTGAGCAAGCGCATGGGGACGGAAGGGGCGGGCACGACGGCCGAGGCGGCGCGGCGGGGGATCATGCAATCATGGGAGAGCGCACGGCAAAGGGGGGCAGAAGGCGAGATCTTCCCTGGGACGGGGGCGGATTGGGGGCGGCAGTTTGGGCTCTAATCGCCGCAGAATCATGGCAGCAATCGGTGGCGAGAGGCGCCGCGCCGTGTCGCTTGCGACTTTGCGAGCCCTGGGCTCTGGTGCTTGCCTGCGCGCGCGCGCGCGGCCATGGGCCACGAGGACGCAGGAGTCAGGATGACTCGGCTCTGCGGCTGCTGCAGCCTGCGCCCTCACATGGTTCGCAGCGTAGACCGGACGACTGGCACGGAGAGAGAGATGGGAGAGATGAGCTGCTCGTACGTACGTACATAGCCCCTTTTTCTTCAGCTGGATCGCATTTCCATTGCATTTTGCACCTCGGGCTTTGGCTCGTGCTGATTTTTTTTTTAGCCTGGAAAAATGGAGCACTGGAGCAGAACAGTGCCTGCGTTTTTTGCTTTGTATGAGTTATCGCTAGTAGCCAATTAGCCATTATGCGCAACTGTATTTTACTTTTTTTTCTCCCCTAAATATTGAAACCCTGTCTGAACTTATTCGGCTTCATTATGAATTTTATTCTTCCTTTTTCATTTTCTCAGCAATGTGCTGGACTATTTGTTAGACCTATAATTGTGTACATCGATCGTATGGAGTATATAATACAGAGGCCAGAATTATCTTCAATTATCAAAAATAACCCTATAGAAGCAAATTTTTGTCACCCAATAAAAGCATCACAATTTGCATTAGAAGAATCTAGCAGTTAAATAGTATTTTGATGTTTTCAGGGGGTTCTGCGAACCTACACGAGGGAGAGAGAGTTAGTTGTATCGAATTTGGCTTCCCCGTGCCCTGCTCCCGTGCGTGCCCCCTCCTCACATAGGTGCTGCTCTCTGGACCCCACTCCCTGCCCAATGCGAAGCTGCCACGTCTAGGGAGCACGCACGGGAGCAAGCACGGGAGCAGGGAAGCTCCATTCTAGCGTGCAAATCTCAGTGCTTAATGCCTAGGGGAGTTCGTTGCCCACGAGCAAACGGATTGTCGCTCTAAAATACAAGCCTTCAACATGAGTTTAACTAGTACAGTGCCTTCAAGGGCATGACCTATTTAACCACTTCACACTAAGGTGTATATCAAAGAGCCCTAAGCCTCTAAAAGTACTCGTATAAACCAGCAGTTAAATAGTATTTTGATGTTTTCATGGGGTTGTGCAAACCTACGAGGGAGAGAGAGACAGTTGTATGTATGTGCAAATCTCAGCGCTTAATGCCTAGGCCGGGGAGTTCCTTGCCCACGAGCAAACGGATTGTCGCTCTAAAATACAAGCCTTCAACATGAGTTTAACTAGTACAGTGCCTTCAAGGGCATGACCTATTTAACCACTTTAAGCTGTATATCAAATAACTCTAAGGGGGGTGTTTGGTTTGAAGAGCCACCTTATCCTAAGTGGAATGGGATCATCCTATGAATTTGATGGGATGACACCATTCCTCATTTTAAACTAATTGTTAGATGGGATGGTGATAGATATCCCATTCCTCAAACCAAACACCCCCTAAGCCTCTAAGTACTCGTATAAACCTATCTACTCACCTCGTTATACTAATCAAGTCCAAGAAGCCAATGCAGACGACAAATCTAAGTTAGACCAGGCATGCATGGTCCCCTGCAATCTTGCTGCTAAAGACGGGAAGGCAGGTAGACTGGACCTTAGTTTACACTCCTCACAACGCTGCACGAGAAATTAGGGGTCAAGCTAAGATCGACACATTGGCAAGGCGACTAAACTACAGAGACCAAGGCAGACAAACCAAGAACCCTACCAGGATAATGCAGAAATGGTTGCTTCTTTCTAGCTAGAGAGAGAGAGAGATAGAGAGAGAGAGAGAGAGACCTGTTGCAGCGAACCTGGGCGTCAGAGGACTGGTCCTGGCAGTCGCCGCGCCACCGCGCCGGCGCCGGGCCCATGCCGTCGTCCCGGAAGCTGCCGGCCTCCGGCCACACCCCTGCAAGCAACAACGGCGGCGCAAAGGATCAATCCTCGCTAACTGGTGGCTGCAGGCAGGCCGTCACATGCGCGCGGTCATGGCGGCGACGGCGACGCATGCACGGGCATGCATGGCCCCGCGAATACTATACTCCCAGAGCGCGCGCAGGCGCGGCATGCAGCAGGCTGGCCGGAGCCGAGGACGACGACGGATTTGACTCAACATTCGGGGGATTCCCCTGTCGCCGCCGTGCCACTGTGAACCCCACGTACACAGGCGAGACCAGGCGTGGGAAAGGCCACTTTCTTTTTCAAGCTTTTGTACAGGCACAGGCGCACAGCACGTACTCCCTGTGCTGCTCTTACGCAACGTACGTGCACTCGTCTGGCTGGCTCAGCTTGCAAAACCATGCACAGTTGTTCTGCACATGCTGGCCAGTGTCTGCATGTGCCGTTCTTGTGGAGATGAGAAGTGGGAGCATTTTCTTGTTGACAAATGACAAATCATAGTGTGTGGTTCAAAGAAAAAACAAATCTTTGCGTTACTAGTGATCCATCTAGGATTAAAAAAAATGTTTTTTTTTATAAATTCACGTGGTCTTTGATAAACAATTTTAATATGTGGTTACTCCCACTGGCTATAGATAACTGACGTTTTAGACACTTATGCAGGTCTTCGAAATGCATATTTTAATCATTTGTAATTAACATAATACATTTATAAAGCATTTTAAACTTATTACAATATGCACTCAATATAAAAATTATTTATAGTTAAAGCTTCATAACTTTGACTTGAGTACTTTAAATGATAGGCATTTGTAACCGGAAAGGCACTACTGTAATTTATTTATGAAAAACGAGTCCTAGCTAATTTCCATCTAAAAAATCTCATCCTTTTTACTGGGTAGGTTTATGTGACCTTTTGCCAAATGGTTCTACCTCGCTGAAAATTGTAGTGTACTACTGCTCCAGTCCTGCGCTGGAATCCCAGCTCTCACGTCCCAGCCCAAAACAACAACCTAAAGCCTCCCTCGAATAGCTCCAAGTCCCAACAGCCGTAGAAACCGACGACGCCGTCGCTCGGCTCTAGGCAGAAGTTTGCATAGAACTATTGATCGAGACCACGAGCCAATCGTTCCCACGTCTGGACAGATCGTGGTTGCAGCAGCAGCTGCTAGCTCCTGCACGCACTGTATCAGTGCAAACAAGCATCACAACTCACAAGCCCACAGCAGAGGCGTCAGCTGCCTCCTCCCAGCCTACACGCTGCACTGCACGGCCCGAGCCAGTATAATTTGGACTCGTATTTTGGTGTTATTGTTATCATAGACTGCAGCTCTAAATTCAGCGTGACACTTTTTAAAATCCGCACACTGCTCGTATCGCTACCACGGGAGATCATATGTTTTTTATGACGGTGGGACAGAGCGTGAAATGTGAATTTTAAATTTAGCGTGACGGCGGCTGAAATCTCTGCCTCTCAAAAATAGGTGTATATTGTACATGAAACAACCCAACCTCTGTATCTGAATGTCTGATGATTTCCTTGGTTTTTGAGCAGGCTAAGGTAGATTGGGTGATTGATTCTTACTTGTCAAAAGGGAAATGAGTGTTTCTAACTGGGTCAGTGAGTGAGTGAGTGAGTATACCTGTGTCAAGATTGCCAATGATGATGCCTTCGCCAAATCTCGCTTTGGCCCAGATGGAGTTGGCCTTGGCGCGACCGTCTTTCTCCATCCCGAGGAACTCCCAGGAGCGGGTCGTGTGCAGCCTGTGGCCTCTGTTCGGGAACACCGAGATGACGCTAGGGTGCTCTGCACTTGCCATCAAGAACCGAACATATCTTAGCATCACGCTACAAGAATCACAATGAGCAGAAGAAGTCCATTGAGTTCTGTTCTATATATATGCAAACGAAGAAGAAGACATACTCGAGATCTCCATGGCATCCTCCTCCTCCAGTGTGGCGGCGAAGCCATTGATGTACTTGGTGTAGGAGTAGAATATGGCGTCCTTCGCCTTCTCCTCGCTGCACTCACACGGCACAACCAATCGAAGAGCCTTACACTTTCTTGCATTTGCAGCAGATGTGTGCATTCATCTAGGAACAGGTAGAGGAAAGACCAGAGCGAGTGATGGGTGAGGGTGAGAGTGAGCAGCAGCACACGTTACCTTCCCAACACAGAGCCGAGAAGCTCGTAGTGAGAGCTCTCGGCGCGTTCTTGGCAGGAAGCCGAGGCAGCCCCCTCGCTGCCATGCGAGTGTCCTCCGAGGTAGACAACATACGACTGCAAGAAGAACCAAGAAAGCAACTTCTTTTCACCAACAAAAGAACAATGAGAGAGAGAGAGAATCAAGCTGCCGAAAAGGAGATCAAGAAGACGAGAACCACCAACACCAACCCCTAACTTGCCTTCCTCTCAGCAGAGGCCGCGACGATCAGCAAGGACAGAGCAAGAAGAAGAGCAGGGGGGTTCTTCAGAGACGAACACATGCTGCAAAGTGCAAACCAGGACATTCTTCTGTGATGGACAATTAATTGGTAGTGGAAATTGGGATGGATTTTGGGGACCTGGGGCTTGAGAGGGACCTGGGGCTGTGGCTCTGGGAATGTGCTTGGGCACTGTAGGTTTTTTATAGGCGGAAAGACGGAGACGGCATGGGGGCGTGTCCTGTACACCCCGCTAACAGAAAGTGGTGGGGGCTTTCTGTTCCCCGAAAGCGCCTTTTGGTTATCTTCCCCCACCCCCTCGGCGTCCGCTAAATAAACAACTTTTGGGGGGTTTCAACTGAAGGCATCATGGTGTCCTGCCTTAACTCCTGAATGAAATGCGCACACTGCAAACCAATCGAGAAGCTGGATGGTTGATGGTAATAGGCAGTAGCACTGTTTAACCCTCATTCATCTGCCTGGGGAAATCTGTTGCGTTGCTTCAGGTTTCTTTAGCCAGAGAGCCTTCCCTTTTTTCAGAGCTAAGGCCACGGTTTGTGGGTTCGGTTTTGGGGCCGCATGGCTTTTGTTTTGAACGCAAACGTTTTGTAGAAATTATGACAAGTTAATTTGGTTTCTATAGAGACCAAAAAAAGTTGGACCTTTTTTTAAGGTAAAGGACATGAGTGCTGCCAATTTATTAAGAATGAGCGAAAATTGTACATAATTACAAAGGAGGGAATAGAGGGAGGGGGACCGCATACTAGGCAGCAAAACCCTCTCTAATATGGTGGGGGACCCCAGACCATGCGGCAAAGGTTGACCTTTTCTAATACGTGATGATATATTGAAACTAACGAATATGGAAAAGAAAAGTTTGAGCTTTTCAAACAGGTGATGACATACTTGTTAACAATATCGATAGATAAGGCCGTGATCATTATCGCGTGTAACAAACTAACAGCCTTTAGAGCTAAAAACTGATGTAACAAACATCCCTTAATCTGCTAGTTGCAGTTGGGATCACTATATATACATGTTGCCGATCACCTAGTTGGGTTATCGCCATCGCACAAATCGTACCTGAGCTTGTTCTCTGCCATCGCATGGATCTTGTATGAGCTCACCCTCCGCCGACCTCCTCCACCGAGCTCACATCGCACGCCTCCCCCTTCCTCTCTCGCCAAGCCGTGATGTTGTTGCGCCTCCACTACGCTGTGATGCGGCGCTTCCCCTTCGTCCGCCATTGCTCCATGTGCCTCCTCTTCCTCCTCCGGCGAGGGTTGGCCGGTGAGGAGCGTGATATCAATTGGGGAGGTGGAGGCGAGCTCGGCGATGTGAGGAAAATAGAGACAATAAACGAGTGAGAGAGCATTTATAAAAAAATGGAAAAAATGGAGAGTGATGTGGAATGCGTAAAACCAACCAGCAATAATATAAAGCTAGCTAACATTGTAATAGTAAACATGGCAAAAAAAATAACACGCATAATTTTTTGAATAACAAAGTGTCGATCTCGTTGCAGGGAATATGGGCACCACTCCAAGATACATTCGAGATTGTTCATTGAAGCCAGAGCCATCTCAGTCTTAGTGCTCTACCCAAACCTCTGTAGATTAGTGGTTTCAAGGCCCAAGCTTCTTTGGATGGCTCACCACCGGCCAATTGACAAGCGAATGACCACCGCTAAGACTCCAATAGGAAGACACGCCAAATCTTGTCAACGCGCTTGATCACACATTTTAAAATTTGAAAGGTGATGAACAGTTGAGTCTAAAGAATACATGCATGGTAAGCGAACAAGTACAAAGTGAGTCGGCATAATACAGACAAGTGCCCATAAGTTGTTTCAGTATTTTACTGGAGAGATTGCGGGCCTGTTTGGTTTGAATACTAACATTGACACAGCTTATCACAACTAACTTGACAAAGTTGCCTAAGAATAGTTTATGAAAATCTTAGCCACTCTTTAGCTAGACTAAGAGAATCTTGCCACATTTTTCTCACTCACTTACGTATAGAACCAACATAAAAAGAAGAAATCTTGCCACAAGTGTGGCTATGAACCAAACACACGTCTAGCTTGGTCAAGTTGCCTAATATAAGGCGTGGCAAGTTGTGACAACCTTTAGGCTCTGTTTGGAAGTGGAGTATTTTTGTAGTTTCTATGCAAAACCATGATATGTTAGACCATGAGATGTTAGGAAGCAACCCCAAAAACTCTGTTTTGAAAACCATGGTATTGGCAATACCATGGTATTTTTAGAGTATTGTAGACTCCACTTCAATATAAAGTTTTCTCACTTGTGCTAGCAAACAATGGTATGAAAAAACCATAGTATTTCATGGTTATAGCAAAACATAAAATATGGTATTACAAAACTATGGTTTTAAAAAACTTTGTTGCCAAACAGGCTCTTAGTCACCAACCAAACAGGTCCGCACGTTTCCCGCCACATGTTTCACGGTTTTACGAGATTTTTATGCACTTAGAGAGTTAGAGCGACATATCGCACGCATTTTGCAGTGCCAATCACCTTAAAACCTTTTTTTATTTATATTGACGAAACATTGTGGCGCCTGGCCACTTCCTGTGGATGACGTGCGTGCATCCCCAAGCCCGCCGTCGTCTGCACTCTGCGGCCCGCGCCTGCGTATTGTGTTTGTTCTACGTGGGTTAGGCCCGGACGAAGTCGGGCTGGTTGGTGATGGACCTGACCCAGGCCCACTTGTGGTCCTTGGTGTCCACGGGGTTCCTCGCCTCCGCCCTCCGCCATGGGGATGTACCCGTAGCTGCCGTTAATTGGCCCGGCCACGAAGCCCGTGTAACCCGCCATCACCCCGTGGATCGCCGAGTGCGCCACCAGCGTGCAGTACAGGTTGTCCGCCGCGTTCGCCGGCACCGCCCGGATCATGTACGACGGGTCGATGTACTTCACCGTGAACGCCTCGCCGCCGTGCTCCTCCCCCCACCACGCCGCCAGCTCCCGCCTCAGCCACGCCCCCACGTCCATCAGCGCCTGGTTGCCGGACTCGTCGCGCTCCGCCGTGCCGCCGCCGGGGATCAGGCGCTGCCCGGCGCCCTCCGCCGCGACGACCACCGCGTGGCCTTTCTCCCTGACGCGGCGGTACAGGAAGTCGAAGAGCCCGCCGGCGCCGCGAAGGAAGAAGTCCTCCTCCGGGATGAGGCAGCAGTCGACTTCGCGGCTGCTCCGCGTCGCGTGCAGCGCGATGTGGCCGGCGCTCCGCCCCATGAGCTTCACGAGCCCGACGCCGTTCGCCGCGCTCTCGGCCTCGACGTGGGCGGCGGCGACCGCCGCCTGCGCCGCCTCCACCGCCGTGTGGAACCCGAAGGAGCGGTCGATGATGCCCACGTCGTTGTCCACCGTCTTGGGGATCCCGGCGACCGCCACGGCGAGCCCGCGCCGCCGCACCTCACCGAGGATCGCCGCCGCGCCGCGCATCGTGCCGTCGCCGCCGACGGCGTACACCTGGTTGAACCCGCGCCGCTCGATGCCGTCGACGATCCGGCCGAGGTCGAAGCCGCCGCGCGAGCTGCCTAACACCGTGCCGCCTGCCTTGTGCCAGTGGCGCACCGTCGCCGGCGACAGCGGGAGGGGCTCGCCGCTGCCTCCGTTGCCGTCGCCGGAGTAGAATCCGCGGTAGCCGTTCCGCACGCCGTAGAGCTCCCAGAGCCCGAGAACGAGCTCCCGGACGACGGTGTTCGTGCCGGGGCAGAGCCCCCCGCAGGTGACAACGGCGGCGCGCACGCGCGCCGGGTCGAACGCCACCTCGCGCCGCGGCCCCGCGCGGTGGTACGCGGCGAGGCGGCTGGGCGCTGGCAAGGATGGCTCGCCGGCGGCATCGAAGAGGATGTCGCGCAGGACGACGTCGGTGGCGGAGATGAAGAACGCCGGCGATGGGTGGTAGAGCGGGTTGTGCGCGAGGGGGGTTGGGGATGGCGGCGGCACCGTGATCGCTGCCGAAGTGGTCCGTGAGGGTGGGGAGCTCGTGGAGCTCGACGGGCGGGAGCCGCGTCTCGCCCTCGCCCATGGCCGCCGCGCACACTGCACCAAACTACCAAGTCGTCGTGCAGACGTGTAGGGCCTGTTTGGTTGGTGCCACACCTTGCCTAACCACACCTTAGGCAAGTGTGGCAAGCCACACTTTTGTGGCTCCAAAAATCAGCGCCACACCTTAGGCAAAGTGTGGTAAAAAAATCAGTCTATGACGTGTGGGTCCTGTGGCTAAGAAAGTGTGGCAAGCCACAGCTGTGACGCGAACCAAACACCAGACATAAAAACTGTGGCGCGCCTAACCTTAGTTGTGGCAGCTTTGGCAGCAAACCAAACAGGCCCGTCTTTGTGTTGCTGCTGCTGCTACTGCGTCCAGGCGGAAAGAAGGTGAGAAGGTTTGATTCATCTTTTCCCACTCCGTCAAGCTTCCATGGCCCCTCCTCCATTTTCATTTGCATAATCTCCATCTCTCCTATGCTTGATCTGCCTGCGTGGTTCAGATCAAGGGCCATGGGAGAGTAAAGTTTCTTTGCATATATAATCATCCCTTCTATGCTTGATTTGCCTGCACGGTTCAGATCAAGGGCCATGGAAGGGTTAAATTCATAAGCAAATCATCTCTCCTATGTTTGATGTGCCTGCGGGTTCATATCAAGGGCCATGGGAGATTTGATTCTCAAAACTATCAAAATCATGCTGCATATATATATGCATAAGTCCTACAAAATGGGCTTGCGCATCCTTGCATTAGCCAGTCATGCACATTCTCTGCAAGAATTAAACTTGTCCAGGTCTTCTTTCCTCTTTACCACCTTTGATAAAGAGATTGTTTCTTGCAGGATCATATTGTCCTCCTCCATACTTTCTGATTCTTGAGAATTGTCGAAATTGATATCATAATTTTCCTCCCCTTGTCTTTCAGCTTTTCCTTTGTCCACATTGGACTTGGGCGGGGCTGATTGGGTTAGCTCCTGTTTACTCTCCTGTTTCTTTGGACTCCCATTTGCTTTGTCACCTCCTTGTTTTTGCCTTTTGGTCTTGTCCTTTCCATCTTCATTATTTACTTTGAGACCTTCCTCAGGAGGCCCTCTTTTCATGAAACCAACAGGCCACTCAACCTCAAAGAAGAAATCATAGACCAGAAGACCAATGGTTCCTTCAGCAGATTCAGGGATCTCTTCAATATCCCTACAAGCAATTTTCACTCTTACTGCATCCAACCTGAACATGCTTGCTGTATCAATCTCCAAGGGCTTGCCAACCAAATGGGCCACACTGAAAATTGTTTGTTCAGATCTTTTGTCCATAGGAATATTCCCTATCCTGACCCAGACCTCATTCAGTTTTCCTTTAGCACCAATATCAGGTTTCCACTGCTCCACAAGGAAAGCTGCATCTACCAGTCTCATGTTCATCACCCCCATAGCACTAACTTCTTCAATATTTTTGGCAGTTGGAAACCTCATTAAGAATTGGCTTTCTTTAAAGGGTTTAGCTATACATCTCCACACATTGGACCCCATGAGGGTTCCAATATCCAGCTCCACATCCCTAGCCGATGCTTTTTCCCTTGTTATTTTTATGACTGCAGTGCAATTTTGTTCTCTGCTATTCGCTTCGGAAGATACATTTTCAATAGCAAAAAAGCCTTGACCCTTGCCAGCAAACCCGCAGAGTGTCGGGGCATGATCAGAAGAGATCTTAATCATGCACCACTTAGCCACATGACCATCTAAACCACATCTACCACAGCTCTTTGCACCCTGGCAATGCATCGCAATGTGACCCATTTTCTTGCACTTAAAACAAGGGCCAATATGCCTTTCTGCAACAGTTCTACCAAAAGGCAAATCCTCTCTGCTCTGATTCCAATTGTCCTCTTCCATATTTTTGTTTTTGTCATCCCCCAGGACATCTTCTTGCTTTTCCCCCCAATTCTTTCCTCTTTCTTTAGCCATTTCTTCACGATGATTCCATCTATTGTTGGGAACTTCATCTTTTTCATGCATCTCATCCGGAACATGAGCTTGCCGTTCTCGGCAAACCTCGTTCCTAAGATTTTGAGAGGGGGAATCGCTAGTAACCACATGCTTCTCCCGATCCCCTTCACCCGAAACCCTATCTCCACCAGAAGAAGGATTGGCGACTTCTTGCCAGAAACCTTTTCCCACAAAACCATCTCCACTTGACTTACCAGGGTTTGAAGAGGAAGAACCCTGTTCGTGTCCTCTGGTCGCCGATCTGGACCAAGAGAATCGCCCTCTGATTCCTCGACCTCTTCCCCATCCATTGCGGCCTCTTCCACGATCCCCCCCCCAGATTGATGGGGTCCCGATCTCTCCCTCCATTGTTCCACATCTTGCGCAAGATTGGTTGTGGATCTCTCACAACCTCAGCGTACGATTTCACCCGGATCGAGGGCGAACTCGCCCCACAAACCCTAGGTGCGCTGTTCTTGGTGGAACCCCAGAAGTGGGAGAATAAGCGAGCCAGATCTGAGAAACCTCTGGGCTCCCCGTCCAACTCTGAAGAAATCCCCGCACCCGAGGGTAGTAAAGGAAACTCACATCCAGGGAACCCCTGCCCTGTGCCGCCATTACATCTCCACCTTCCATTCTGCGACGTGTCGCTGCGTGAGGACGCGTTACCTGTAGGTGGTGGATGCCATCCCACCGGGCCCTCGTACAACCGCCATTTGCAACCCGTGCGAGCTCGCGACCCATCAACCCGCTCTCTCTTCTCAGAGTGGATGGACGAACGTGGGGGCGTATCTGCGAGAGCGTGGAGTGGCTGGACGAGAGCCATTGTTCTTGTCATTGTGGACTCCTTCTATGGTTGTATATACTTGTATAAAATAATTGTATTTATAACTTTTTCTACTATTGAGTCAATTATATGTAGAATCTCTTTTACATTTATTCTTTTTTTGTTATTCTAACAAAAATGGTCGGGCGCACAAGCGCTTGCGAAGTCGATAACGAGTTGAGCCAGCCTTCTTTTTTTTTTTCTGGCCCAAACACCTTGCCTAACACTACGTCACTACGTACCGAGCAGAGCTACCCTCCGCTCGTTTGAAGTCGCCTCATTCCCACCGGGCCACCCCTACAGTAGGTTAATCGTAATTTGGGGTCAGTGAGTTAATCGTAAATTAGGCCCAGTTGTTTTAGCTGATCTGAACATCTAAACAGTTGAACGGCTGAAATGACTAGATTTCAAAAGTTTCTTGGGGTAGTGTCGAGATTTGGATATATTTTGTTTGACTTGTTTTTTTAAATGTTAGGACCCACTTTCAAAACAGCAAAAAAACAGACTCAAAAACTTAAAATATATATCTTTTCAAAACGTAGATAAATCGTTAATCGTTAATCTGTTAAGCTAAAAAGAGCATGTCCTAATTGTTAAGGGTTAATTATTAACTGTTCATTAGTAAGTTTATAAATATGTTAGCATGGACATGGCCACGTGGGTTCAAGACTTCAAGTACATTGAAATTGAAAATCAGGTTTCAAATCTCATAGAGGCGGATGCTGCGTGTGTCACCACGCTGGCATGTTCTGCAATATCACCTTAACAGTTCAAAATCACTATTTAACTAGTCAAAAAAACCACATTTGTCTGCACATGATTTAACTACAATTTTTTAAGAATTTTTTTACAATTTTTGATCGTTTGGTTGCACGGTGGTTGCATCGTAAGTATAATCGTATAGGATATGTTCCATTCATAATATAGAGAATATGGTTGCATGAATATTGATTTTAAAAAAGTGTCACTTTGGTCCTTCAACTTTTACGTTTGAGCTAAATTGGCGCCTAACGTCCAAAACAGCTTTTGATTGCCCCCCACCTTCTGAAAGCGTCCTATTTTCGCCCTTTGACTAATCAAAACAAGGTTTGAGGATGGTTTTGGCTAACGTGGCATCAATGTGGCCAATTCAGTTTGCCTGTCAACATTCGAAGTGGTATTTTTCCCCTTTTTTTTTCTTTTCCTCCTTCTCTCTCTCTCTTTATTGAACAGTGAAAGGCGGCCATCGCCGGAGGAGGAAGGGGAGGCGTGTGGTGGTGACATCATGGGGGGGGTATGCAGCGGCGGCGATGGCATTACGGTGTGATGTAGGAGAACTGTAGTCCCACGTGGCGATAGCAGGAGAGGTGCATGGTGACAACACGGCACGACGGAGAAGAAAGAATAGCCACATGGTGCGGTAGAGGAAGCCATGGCATGTCGCTCCCTCATCGGAGGAGGAAGGGGAGGCAAACGATGAGGTAGAGAAGGAATGCATGGCGTGTGGCCCACACCATCGCACTAGTCCTACCACGGATCTTGTATGAGCTCACCCTCCACCGACCTCCTCCACCGAGCTCACATCACGCGCCTCCTCCTTCCTCCCTCGCCAAGCCATGATGTTGCTGCGCCTCCACCATGCCATGACGCGGCGCCTCCCCTTTCGTCCGCCATTGCTCCATGCGCCTCCTCTTCCTCCTCCGACGAGGGTTGGCCGGTGAAGAGCGTGATATTGGGGGAGGTGGAGGCGAGCTCAACGACGTGAGGGAAAAGAGACAATGGAGAGTGATGCCGCATGCATAAAACCAACCAGAAACAATACAAAGCTAGCTAACATTGTAATAGTAAACATGGCAAAAAAAATAACACGCATAATTTTTTGAATAACAAAGTGTCGATCTCGTTGCAGGGAATATGGGCAGTACTCCAAGATACATTCGAGGTTGTTCATTGAAGCCACAACTATCTCAGTCTTAGCGCTCTACCAAAACCTCTGGAGATCAGTGGTTTCAAGGCCCAAGCTTCTTTGGTTTCAAGGCTCAAGCTTCTTTGGACAGTTCACCGCAGGCCAATTGACAAGCGATTGACCACCACTAAGACTCCGAGAGGAAGACACGCCAAATCTTGTCAACGCGCTTGATCACTCATTTCAAAATTTGAAGGTAATGAACAGTTGAGTCTAAAGAATACATGCATGGCAAGCGAACAAGTACAAAGTGAGTCGGCATAATACAGACAAGTGCCCATAATATGTTTTTTTTTACTGTAAGAGCATGGACAACTATCTCGGTATTTTACTAGAGAGACTGTGTTTCCTACAATATTTTTCGATTTGCCCCATTCCATGCCCGCGTCTATGCGCTGCATCCCGCCGCATTTTTCTCTTTGCCCTGTTTCCCGCCCACGTCTGCGCCCTGCATTTCACGCTACACGCGCCCGCGCAGTGATGTTAGTTATAGACCGCTAAATGCAGAGATTGTTGTCCATGCTCTAAGATTAGCCTATCGTATAGCTATCTTTTATTTTTATTTCTCTTGCAATGCACAGAAACCCTACTATTCAAACGAAAAAGATACTAGTCAAATGAAAAAGATAGTGAATGGGAGGCAAGAGGTGGCTGGTTGCACCGAGGAAGTAGGAGGAAGAGGACGGAAAGGCGTGAATTAGGGCAAGCGGGGAAGAAAACGATTAAACGAAGGTAAAATTAAAAGAGTAGGGAAGGTAAGAAGATTAAGGCGCAAAATGAATTTCATGTTTACGAGATTTTTATGCACTTATAGTGACATATCGCACGCACTTCGTAGTGCCAATCACCTTATTTTTTTTATTTAGGGACTGTCTATTTAACAGTTGACTTTTTTTTTATACCCATCGATTTTCTGGTCCGTTGGATCTCAATCCAACGCCCAGATCTGCCCCCACCTCCCCACTCTATCTTACTTTCCCCTTTCCCCTCTCCTCCACCGCCTCCCAACCCCGACCCCGACTGCTCCTCACTCCTCCTCCTCCCCCGCCGCCTCTACCGCCGCCCGCGGCCGGCGCCGCCACCGACACCTAGCCGCCCGACCTCCTGCCGCTGACGCTGCCCCACCCAACCTAACCCGACCGTCGCCTTCACCCCAGCCACCGCCGCCCCAACCGCCTACCCCCCGTCCCCGGCTCCGACGGCGGTGCCGCCGCCGCCCTCACTCCATCCCCAACCAACCGTCGGGCTACCGCCTCCCTCGGCCATCCCTCTAAGCCTGGCGGCGCCCAAAACCCAAACCCCACCAAAACCCTAACCCAAATCCACGGCGGCGTGGTGGGGTGGCGAGAGAGGAGGAGGTCGCCGGAGGGGAGGAAGACGGGCGGCGCGCGGGTAATTGGAAAGTCGACTGGCGACTGATGATTAGAAATTCCCTTTTATTTATATTGACGAAACATTGAGGCGCCTAGCCACATCTCCTTGTGGATGACGTACGTGCATCGTCAAGCCCGTCGTCGTCTGCACTCTGCGGCCCGCGCCTGCGTATTGTGTTTGTTCTACGTGGGTTAGGCCCGGACGAAGTCGGGCTGGTTGGTGATGGACCTGACCCAGGCCCACTTGTGGTCCTTGGTGTCCACGGGGTTCCTCGCCTCCGCCCTCCGCCATGGGGATGTACCCGTAGCTGCCGTTAATTGGCCCGGCCACGAAGCCCGTGTAACCCGCCATCACCCCGTGGATCGCCGAGTGCGCCACCAGCGTGCAGTACAGGTTGTCCGCCGCGTTCGCCGGCACCGCCCGGATCATGTACGACGGGTCGATGTACTTCACCGTGAACGCCTCGCCGCCGTGCTCCTCCCCCCACCACGCCGCCAGCTCCCGCCTCAGCCACGCCCCCACGTCCATCAGCGCCTGGTTGCCGGACTCGTCGCGCTCCGCCGTGCCGCCGCCGGGGATCAGGCGCTGCCCGGCGCCCTCCGCCGCGACGACCACCGCGTGGCCTTTCTCCCTGACGCGGCGGTACAGGAAGTCGAAGAGCCCGCCGGCGCCGCGAAGGAAGAAGTCCTCCTCCGGGATGAGGCAGCAGTCGACTTCGCGGCTGCTCCGCGTCGCGTGCAGCGCGATGTGGCCGGCGCTCCGCCCCATGAGCTTCACGAGCCCGACGCCGTTCGCCGCGCTCTCGGCCTCGACGTGGGCGGCGGCGACCGCCGCCTGCGCCGCCTCCACCGCCGTGTGGAACCCGAAGGAGCGGTCGATGATGCCCACGTCGTTGTCCACCGTCTTGGGGATCCCGGCGACCGCCACGGCGAGCCCGCGCCGCCGCACCTCACCGAGGATCGCCGCCGCGCCGCGCATCGTGCCGTCGCCGCCGACGGCGTACACCTGGTTGAACCCGCGCCGCTCGATGCCGTCGACGATCCGGCCGAGGTCGAAGCCGCCGCGCGAGCTGCCTAACACCGTGCCGCCTGCCTTGTGCCAGTGGCGCACCGTCGCCGGCGACAGCGGGAGGGGCTCGCCGCTGCCTCCGTTGCCGTCGCCGGAGTAGAATCCGCGGTAGCCGTTCCGCACGCCGTAGAGCTCCCAGAGCCCGAGAACGAGCTCCCGGACGACGGTGTTCGTGCCGGGGCAGAGCCCCCCGCAGGTGACAACGGCGGCGCGCACGCGCGCCGGGTCGAACGCCACCTCGCGCCGCGGCCCCGCGCGGTGGTACGCGGCGAGGCGGCTGGGCGCTGGCAAGGATGGCTCGCCGGCGGCATCGAAGAGGATGTCGCGCAGGACGACGTCGGTGGCGGAGATGAAGAACGCCGGCGATGGGTGGTAGAGCGGGTTGTGCGCGAGGGGGGTTGGGGATGGCGGCGGCACCGTGATCGCTGCCGAAGTGGTCCGTGAGGGTGGGGAGCTCGTGGAGCTCGACGGGCGGGAGCCGCGTCTCGCCCTCGCCCATGGCCGCCGCGCACACTGCACCAAACTACCAAGTCGTCGTGCAGACGTGTAGGGCCTGTTTGGTTGGTGCCACACCTTGCCTAACCACACCTTAGGCAAGTGTGGCAAGCCACACTTTTGTGGCTCCAAAAATCAGCGCCACACCTTAGGCAAAGTGTGGTAAAAAAATCAGTCTATGACGTGTGGGTCCTGTGGCTAAGAAAGTGTGGCAAGCCACAGCTGTGACGCGAACCAAACACCAGACATAAAAACTGTGGCGCGCCTAACCTTAGTTGTGGCAGCTTTGGCAGCAAACCAAACAGGCCGGTCTTTGTGTTGCTGCTGCTGCTACTGCGTCCAGGCGGAAAGAAGGTGAGATTGCCTGTGCATCATCATTATTCATATCATCCACAATTGCTTCATTAATCTCTCCCATATCAGCTACGTATTGTTCATCTCCATCTTGTTCCTCCACAGCATGTTCTTCCCCACCTACTCTTTCAGAAACATATTGTTCTGCTACAATACCTTCTGTTTCGTTCCACAACATGCCACTTAAGCCTCCCTGTATTGCCGTCCCACTGCCTTGTCCAGCTTCGCCAACATTTTGTGCTATAGGGATAGTCGGCCTCAGGGTAGCTTGCACCAACACAACAGCCCAACAATTTCTCCTCCGACACCCCTGTATAAATCTCAACAGCCCATTATCCGTGTTCAGGGCAGTTAGCTTATAACATGGGGTTTCTACAGACTTGGACCATAAAGCTTGTATCCAAACTATATGGTTCTCCAGTGACCATCCAAATAATTGGCATATCCATATTTGCAGTCCATTAAGTGTTACGTTGTTAACATCTGGATAAATTGTCTGCATGTAAGCGAATTGACTAAGGTCTACTCCATTTGGACCTTCCATGATATTGCCAGGACCATAACGTATGATAAACGGTAACGTATCCATTTTCTGAAATTAACAAAAATAATTAAGTTCTTCATTACGAATAACTATGTGTTCAAATATAGTGCTGGTTATTATCGTGCTAAATTAACTACAAAACTAAGTACTTTATTATTACTACCTATTATGTTCAAATATACTGCTACTTATTATCCTGCTAAATTATTTATAATGTTATCGTCTATACATAATACTTAATTACCCCTAAAATTCAGGACGTTAAATAACCGTATAGTACTAATTTAACTACTATACTATTAGTAATATAATAACAGAATGACTATCCTACCATGATTTTAAACGTACCATAAAAATTATTACAATAATTTTTTCACTTACCGGCAGCAGCAGAAGAAGAAAGCTCTGTACTGTTGAATAAGCTTTCCACTGCTAGGAGAATCGTCCGGCTCTCCTCTGTTTGGCTGGGAAGCTATCCGTGCGGGTGACAATGGGAGAGAGCGATGGGATGAGAGTGATGGGCGGAAGGCTTATATACGGGCGGTCCCCCACGTTGGCGCCCTCGCCGAGGGCGCCCAGCCCCTAAGCGCCCTGGCCGGCAGCGCTGAGTCCCCGCCTGGCCCGCCTGCGTCCGGCCCCCACCTGTCCCGTAGGCGCCCTGGGCGGTGGCGCCTAGGCCCTTGGCACCCTGGGCGATGGCGCCTAGCCCTTGGCGCCCTGGGCGGTGGCGCCTAGGCCCTTGGCGCCCTGCGCCGGGGCGCCTACGCCTCTAATGCCGTCTTGCCCAAGAGCGCCTAGGGGCATTTTTACAATTGCGTCAAAACCTTGAGCATTTTTTCGTTTGCGTGATTTTTTCTGGGTAAACAGTAAATATTTTCGCTTTGGGCTATCAAGCGTAGACGTATCCATCCCTCGCAGGCTCGCAGCTTCATAGCATTTGGCACCAGCATGGCATCATCATCGGGGTCTTCTATTCCATTGGAATCCAGGAACCTTATTACCGCATTAGACTTACCAGGCTTGTTTATCGAGACTATCCCAGATTCAGTTGAGGAGTTATTTATTAGGGAGGCACCATTGGGCAGGTGCCTGCAATTTCAGCATTTGTGCAGGCGCCTGCCAAGTACATGTATGCACACCTCGGGTAGAAAAATTCCACTATCTCAAAACATTTTTCAATAAATGGAATGTGAAAAACAGTAGAAATTTAGTGGAATTTTTTGCGTCTGCACGATTTCGCAAATTATACGAGCAAAAAATCTCTCGACGTGAAAAATAGAAAACAAAATAAAATTTATAATAAATAGAAAACAAAATAAATCTATAATAAACAGAAAATAAAATAAATCTATAATAGATCATACCTCGCGCAAAAAATTCCACTATCGCAAGACATCTTTTCCAATAAAATGAAAATATGAAAAAAAAAAACAGTAGAAATTTAGTGGAATTTTCACTGTAATCCAGATGCACCTAAGATCCAACGGCCGACAGCGCTCGCATGCAAGATCCATCGGCTGATCACGGCGCCTGCGAAATAGCAACAGCGTATTTGTTAACCTTAGGCTTTTGTACCTGAATGACGCCATTGTGAAGAAACTCCCAAAATCTATTATAATACTTCAGAACTTGCGAACATGGAGTCTTGAACGTACACAGTTGCTAAATTTCCCACGAGGGTTTTCAAATTTCAAGAAATTGCGTCACCTACTTGGTTGGAAATTGCTTAACGCAAACGCAACATACAGAAGTCTCAATAATTGGCAATCGCGCTGGCCGTTCGTGTCGGAGCTATTTTGATTTTGATCCGGAACGTTCATGTAATGGGTGTGTTTTGGATTGCAGTACGTACACCGACTCCAGTGTCTGCGTCTGTTCTAAGCGACTAACGATGTTCGCTGCAACCAGCACCTAGTTAATTACATTTTACAACAACAAAAAAAGGGCAGTGACTGATTTGAGTCTCCTTACTTCAACAACAGGCGTAATTTAGTTAATGCTAACTTCTAGGGATTTGACTTGGAGAGATCAGAACACCATTCTTTGTGCCGTCGTGGTCAGTGTTTGTTTGCCACACATCACAAAGAATGATCCCTACCTATAGAGGCGTACAACTTGGCTTATTACATATAAAAACACTTGCCATGTCAAACGTAGGATGTTTCAGGTTCAGGTCCCACTATTTCAGTGGTCCTCATGTAGCGGATACACACCCCTAGCGATCATTTGTCGGCCGTAAAATGCGATCAGCTTTTCCAGCCACTCTTTCTCGTCGAAAAACACCCTGAGGCGGTGATTCAGGAAAGTGGAATGATCCGAGCTGGTTCCTCCGGGCATCACCTGGCTGTTCCCTTCATGATACCTCTGCAGATTCCTTCGGTATTCCAGGTCATGGGAATCGCAGTATCCCCTTCCCAGTGGCTCAAGGGTACGTGTCTGTTGATACCAAGGCTGCTCCTGAGGTGCAAGCAGGGAAGCACCTGTGATGCTGCTCATTGGTGGAAGGATAGGTCTCTGTTCATGCCAATGCTGCTGCTGAGGTGCAAGTAAGGTAGTCCTTGCTATTCTGCTTGGTGGTGGTATGCCAGCCGGAGTGGGCAGGACATTCAGCTGTGGCTCTGGGATGCTAAACATTGGTAGAAGAAAACCCTGCCGATGAAAATGGGGAGTTTCGACTGTGGTATGAAAGTTGGCAGGCAAACCTGGATGTTGCCTTTGAGTGACTCCGAGGGGGTAAGGCTCCAGAGTTATTGGTTTGCGAACTGCGTAGACTGGTGGAGGAGAATGTTGCAAAGACCATGGTAGAATAAGTGGAAGTGGATGAAATGACCCCCGGTCAGTTGTATCACGATGGACATTTCCGCCTCCAAGGGATGGTAATGAACTAATCCTGTTTCCACGTGGTTTCTTCAGCTTCTTTACGTCCCCCCTGCAAAACTTGAAAGTGCAGCAAGCACCTAGCTTGAAAGGTTGGTCGCAGTTTGCACCATCTCCTCTCTTTTGGTTATAACCGGGATAATCTTCTTTGTGAAACTCAACTTGTTCAACCAGAACAAGAGAAGACTCAGAGGCTAGTTGCTTGATATCCCATCTGTCATACGGCAGTCCTGTCTTGTGGCTAACATGAATTTCACCAAAAGGCCGAAGTAGGCGACTTGAATTGCGAAAAAAATACCTCACCAACTCCTGATGCAAGCTACAGGTCAGAGCAACAGATTAATAAGAAGTTAACTAAGGAACAGATGGTTCTAAAACAGCATCTTGCTAAATCATTAGACTTAGTCTAACTAAATGCCATAAGAAACAACTAGTTATGCTATTACCATCGTCAAAAAAATTTTAGCCTATTATGGCCAGTCCAATCAATCTTACTTTATTTGTATTAAAAATAACTTCTCACAAGTTACAACAAAAGTTCCATGTTATAATGCAAGTGCCTTTGTTTGCTCGGAAAATTCAAGTGCCTTTTATCAGCAGAATAAATACAGAGAAGCAACTAGCAAAACTGCCATAAAGTGCAGCACAAAGAGATATTTGTGAAGGACCAGGAATTCAATAAAAAGAGGTTCTTCATTTTTTTTGTCTTGCATTAAAGGTTAGGACATGGGTTTTTAATTTTTGCTATATGAGATCTACAGTAAAATGTCCTGTTGTCTATAGAGGCTACTGACTAGTAAATTTTGGTGGCTACTCTCTAGCATAAAAAATGAAAGAATTCCATAGATATTCTATCCCATGTTACTTGCATCTGTGCGTAAGTTCTCTAGACTAAACAACCAAAAGGCATAATTCCTCATACAGTGATTTAACTTTGGGGGTACTAAATCAACTTCATACTAAAGGAACATGATAAGACAGATTACAACCAACTCACACACAAAAAGAAAAATAATAACTTTCAAAATCCAGGAATTATCAAACATAAAGTACGAAAAATAATGAGAGAAAGAGAATGCACATACTTGATCATATGCACCTGGTTCTCTTTTCCTTTGAACCCAGCATGAGGAAAATTAAAGACAATCCTATCAAAGTGTCTCATCTTCAGGTCAGTGTGAAGCTTCATCATTTTTGCATCGACGCCATGCAAAACTGTGGCCCCCATTCTTTTCAGTTCCATTATATTTGATACTGCTTTGCTGTACTTCTTCTTCAAAGTCTCTGTCCAACAGTATTACCCGCAAAAAAATACAGAGAAAATATGCAAACATAACTAACAAGGATAATGAAATCACACATATAATATCCCTCAAAGCTTACAAGGTAAGCAAAATGGAGGCATTACGCCAGAATTAGGAATGATGCAAATAGGAATCCTGGAAACTATGGAAACTTTGAAAGAAGGCATTTTTCATACAAAGACCGAGCAAAAGTGGTGGCTACATGGATCTAAATCAGGACATTTGTATGAGATAGACTGATGCGTGTTTTTTGCTGAATATTAATGTTATCACCAGCAAGAGTATTTTTCTACAGCCCTAAAGCTAGGGATGGAACCGGATCGGATAGTGCCTTTACCGTATTCGTATCCATATTTTTTTAACGAATACGAATCCGAATATCTGTCGAATAAGAATACGGATCGGACAGTGTAACGAATACGAATACGAATACGAATTGGATATGTACCCAAGTCGGATCGGATACGGATATCCTTCAACTTTAACAGCAAATTTTGGCGTGATAAATTTACAAAATACATATATGGATATCATCAAAATATATATGACAAAATTAACAACTTTAATAGCATGTATAATCTGGATATTATTTTTGTAACTGGATAGTATCCGTATTCGTATCCGTATCCGATCCAATTTTGCAAAACGTATCCGGTATCCGTATCCGGTAAAAAATCCAGATAGTATCCGTCTTCGTATCCGTATCCGTTCAAATTTCGCGAACCGTATCCGGTAAAAAAATCCGGATAATATCCGTATTCGTATCCGTTTTGTATTCGAATATGGATATCGCGGATACGGATATGCAGTTTTTCGAATACGGTAGCCGGATAATTCGGATTATCCGTTACCAGATTCCACCCCTACCTAAAGCCATCAGTATAATAGCTTTACCCTCTGTTCGACCTTGACACAACAAAGCTGTTAAAGGGCATAACAAGGTAGATCCATTGGGCTGTGTAAGGTGCAAAAACACATGAAAGCAACAAAGAAGTTACTCCTAACAGCTGATCAGCAAAAAGATCAACCAATCTGGCGATTTCAGTATCAAAAGATAATGAGTATCTAAAGCTAGGTCCATCCAACAGTGCGACCAACAAGGTTTATAAACACACAATGTACCTATCCAATTTACAGTGTTCAGGTTCCAAGATTGCAAGATGCAGTGGAAAATAGAAATAACAATAACACTATTCCTTCCATGACATACAAGCATAACAGGAAGAAACAATAAACAACACAAATACGACTTTTTGTTCACAGTAGATCATATCAACCCTTAACAAAAGCAATGCTTCCATGACATAAAAGCATTTTTTTTTTGGGTAGTATGTTGCCTTAGCTCTTTCATCAGTACGATGTGTAGCCATTTTAAGACGGACTTTATCTTAATAGCATCAAGTGCGCAAAATCCTTCTTTACACGTAGCTAAAATCCTCACATTAATGCATGGTATTCTTGCATGCACACCATTCCTCCATGGTTCCGATTTATTCCCATATAAAGCATAAAAGCCAAAACAACATCATCCCAACAGATAGTGAAGTACTAGTGTAGTATGTAAAAAACTGAACTATAGTCTTGCATGTCATGGGACCAAGGAGGAAGCGGAAAGAGCCGAACCGTAGGAGTCTAGGGATGTTGCGACGAGGTTCTCGCCGGAGCCAAACGCGGTGGCGAGCGCCCGCGAGAAGGAAAAATCTCCGTCGCCGACGACGAGTATGCTATGTATGGAGGAGTAATGCTTGAGCCACTTCACGCCCTCCTCTTCCTCCTCCGCCACCCTGTTCCCCTCCACCGCCGGTGCCTCCTCGCCCTCCCTTAAACCCTCCGCCACATCACGCCCCTCCGCGGCGATCGCCAGCACCCCCTTCACCACCGATGCCTTGCCACACCTGGCGGCGGCCACCGGAACCCCGCGCGCCGGCGGCACGCCCTTCCCGGCTTCGGCTAGGGCGCTCGCCGGAACCCCCTCCGCACCCTTCACGCCCGCCAATGGCGCCTCCTCCCCGCCCCCGCCGCAGCCGGCGGTCGCGGGCGCCGCGGCGCTCCTCTCCCCCGGCGAGAGCGAGGCCACCGCCATGTGCGTCGGGGTGTGCGCGCGCTCGCCTCGAGCTCCCCCTCGGCGAAGAAGACGCGAAGAGACTCACCGTCGCGGCAACTCTGACCTACGGGAGAAAAGAAAAGGCCTGCGGGCCCGAGGTTGGACGGGCCGAAATGGCAGTGAGACAGTGGGTTGGATGAGGCCGTGAGACCATGGCCCATGGTTCGGCAGGGCGTGGCGATGACACGAGCGATACGTCCACTCACACCAGAGCAGCCTTTAAAGCAAACACGCTTCCGATTGACCAGAGCTGCAGGGACACGACAAGAAGGGGTTGTTCAGTTGTTTGGTTAGACGGGTTTTATGAGCTCAGGTAGGTTGGTATGAGTCGGGGCAGTGTAAGATGGGAGGGGATATGTTTGGGGATTTTTATCCACAACGGCGGAGAGTGAACGGTGACAGTGCATTTTATACTGAAAAACATTGTTTCCTACTGTTCAAAATTACTGTTTTGCACTGTGCAAAACAGTGTTTCCTACTGTATACTACTGTTCGCTACAGTGTTTTTGCATTTATACCTAAAATCTACCGTGCCCCTCTGCCTTTTTGCTTGCGACTGCAGAGAATCCGAGTCCATATGTTTGGTTGGTTGTGTAAGACTGAACACGTCGCGCATACTTGTTTTCAAGAAAACTTAAATACATGTAGCTAATCAAATTCATGCATACAACAAATTTAATGCATCAATTAGAGATATGTCAATGTACTTTTTTTTTATCTAAGTTTGTGATTTCTTGATATGTGCGTAATGGTAAGTGCAAACAATTATAGCAAAACAGAGAGAATAGATAGTATTCTCAAATTTAGAGTTAGTGTTAGAGATGGCCTAAAAGCATCCACAACAACAACAACTTTATAATTTCACTCTTTCGCTTTTTACAACTCACTCTGTTATTTCCTCTAAAAAATAATTCTTATTTTACACTACACTCCTGTTGTAGTAGGGGACACCCATCCCCCACGAATTAACAGGAGCAGCAATCAGATAGTAAAGATGAAGGAAAAGTGCATCCGAAGGGGTGCCTCGCGTCTTATGGGTGAAGCAACGACGAATCAGGGGGGTGAACCGCCCGAAGGGAGTCTTGTCCCCTTTGGGCGGGGCGACCACGAAGCGAAGGGTGCAGACCCCCGCGGGGGTGAGGCTGAGCAAGGGCACCACCTAAAGTCAGGAAACCTTAAATCTAGAATAGCGAAGCAATGGCCGCCGCGAGGATCAGGGGGACAGTAAGTACAAGTTGTTACAGGGACCAGGGATCGTATCCTGTGTCAAAGAGATATGACAGCTGGCTGTAACAACCCGTTTCAGGTGGCAGAAGAATCTTAGTTTGTTACAACGGCCTAACCCTCTCTGTAATCTCAATATTACCCTTGCTTTAGGGAGAAGATAAGGATGGCTGGGTCAGACTAGGGATCCCGAAGGTGTGTTTTCCTTCGGTACCCCTGGGCTTTGGAGCAGGTTAAGGTCTAGGAGGTCTTTTACTCGATTTCCCCTTTTTACCCTCACTTTATTCCCTCGAGGAAGGGCTGTAATGGCACATTGTAATCTGGCCCCTTACTATAAATAGGGGCCCCGAGCAATAAAGACAGGCTGTTCAATTCTCGCAGGCTAGCTACTTTGATATTGCTCAGTTTCCCTAATCTGCTTCACAAAGTATTGTACTGTGCTTCGCGGGGTAGCCCCTCATAAATTTGTTGTCTGGCTCGGGCCACCGACAATGGCGCCGTCCGTGGGGATCTGAGCAAAAACCCATCGTGAGCGAACCTGAGTGAGCTTGCCAAAAACCCACCAAGAAGCTTCCCAGAGATGCCTCCGAGGAAGACTACAGCTTTTGCCGCAGGAGGATCCCGCTCCGTCGCAGCTGCTGCCCTGGTCGCCTCTGGTACCCTTCCGGAGGAGGGTGCCATCGGAGGCACAATGGGGGAGGTGATCGCGACCCCAGTAGCCTTCCACCCTCGACCGCGCAAGAAGAGGGCGGCGAATCCGCGCACAGCCGCTCCCCCATCCGCCCATGTGGTACCCGCGGACCCTGTCGTGGTCGCTCCAGGGGGCCCTTTATCGTCACATCTGCGGCACCTGCGGCCCCGGCTCCTGCGGCACCTGCGGCCCCGGCTCCTGCTCCACCTACGGCCCCGGCTCCTGCGGCACCCGCGGCCCTGACTCCTGCTCCACCTGTGGCTCATCCGCTGGCTGCGCCTGCAGCGCCCGCTCCAACCACATCCGTGGCACCGAAGCAAATGTCTCTGTTCCCGGCAGCGTAGAGAGTCGCGGGAACGTCCATGGGTGCCCCTTACTCTCTATCGGGGCATTCTCAGCTTGTGGGGGGCCCCGACCCGTCATCCGCACCATCCCCGAGCAGCCCATGCGGGGCGCGGGGGTAGACCCGTCCATACAGGCGCTCATCGACGCCAACGCTCGCTTGGCAGAGGAGCTACGCCATCTCAAGAACCAGGTGTAGCAAGTTCGCTCCAACCCTCCACCCCGCTCCTATGAGGATGTAGGGTCGGAGGATGAGGTGTGGTCTCGGGGAACCCGCACCCCGGACGACGACCCAAACCCGCTGAGCCCACGTCTTCGCGCCAAAAAGTGGCCTTCTCCGGGGGTCTTCAAGATGCCCACCATCAAGCCGTAAGGAGGCAAGACCGATCCTGAGGAGTTTGTCCGCGTCTACGACACCGCTATGGAGGCCGCGGGCGGAGATGAAGATATCAAGGCGAAGGGGCTGCTCCTGGCCCTCGAGGGTATCGCCCTCTCGTGGTACTCCTCCCTCGAGCTAGGATCCATCCGAAGCTGGCCCAGCTCCGCTCCAGGTTGGTGAGCGGCTTCCAAGGGAACTTCGAAGGAAGGAAGGAGGAGAGCGACCTGTACGCGGTGCGCCAGCGGGAAGGGGAGACCCTCAAGAGCTTCCTGGAACGCTTCTCCAAGGTGAAGTGCCAGATCAGTGGCATCAGCGACTCCACAGTCATCAATGCCGCCAAATGTGGCCTCCGCGACGGGCCCCTCGCCGAGCACTTAGCTCGAAAGGGGGTGAAGACGGTGGAGGAGCTGATCTCCAAGATGAGGGAGTACGCTCGGGCGAAGGAAGACACGCTGCAGAGGGACCGCCAGCTGAAGCCCGAGCAGAGCCTACACTGCTCTGGGAAGGAAGAGAGGGGCGGCAAAAAAGGCTCCTAGGGGTCCAGCAGGGCCTCACGAAGGGAGGATGAAGCGCGAAGCAAGGGGAAGAGGGTGCATCAGGTGGCGGATAGTGGCAGGCCGCCATGAACTTGGTCAGCGCCGGCCGACCTAGTATGGCGTTGTACGGAAGGTCGAAGTCAGCTACCTCGAACTCAAGCATCTCCGTGCGGAAGTTGTCGGAGCCTCCAAATGTTACCGGAAGGCTGACACGCCCCAGAGGGACGGACTCAGCCCCCGGCGCGATGCCGAAGAATGGGAGCGCCGGTCGAAGCTCCTGCTGCTGGATCTTAAGCGCCTTGGCGACTCGGGCTGATAGGAGGTTGAGAGAGCTTCCTCCGTCCACCAGCACCCGTCCCAGCTTGACATTCCGGACCGTGGGCGCGACCACGATCTGGAGATGTCCCGGGCCGGCGGTACTTGCTGGGTGATCGGCCTGACTGAACGTGATCGGCTGCTCCGACCACACCAGCTGCCTTGCTGACCCAACGCCGGGCACGGCAGCGCACACCTCCCTCATCGCACGCTTGAAACTTGCGTGGGACGGATAGGTGGCCGATCCGCCGTGGATGACGGCGACTTCGCGCTCCGCCGACTGAAAACCAAGCGAAGCCGGTTCCTTGCCCTTGCCGCTGCCGGACGCCTGCTGCTACTCGTAGACGCGTTTGTCCACTAATTTACTGACGACATGGCAATCAGCCAAGTCGTGGGAATTGTTGCGATGAATGGGACAGTAAGTCCTTCAGCCCCATTCACGGGGACGGCGATCTCGCCCCTTGTCGCGGCCGCGGCGATCGTCGTGGCCACGGCGATCGCCATGGCCGTCCCTACGGGGACCGCCCCTGCCGCCGCGGCCGCGACCTCTTGTTTTCTTCTGCCCACCGCGCCCACCGCGCGGCCGGCCGCTGTCATCGTCGTCGTCGCGCTCGGCGGCCAGGACCTACCCGGTCTCGACCGCCTTGCGCTTCTTCTTGTCCTTGCCGCCGGGATTTTTCGAGGTCCCAGCCTCGCCGCCCGCAGCGGCCCCCGCCCTGGCAGCCGGGCGGAAGCGAGCCTCCGCCTGAAGGGCGCACTTGTGGGCCAGGGTGAAGAGTTCTTCCGTCGTCTTGATCTTGCGGGTGGCCATCTTCTCCTTAACCCTGGGGTCTCGGACGCCCCTCCTGAAGGCCGTGACAATGGCGTCGATGGAGATGTCAGGGATGGTGTTGCGAACCTGACTGAAGCGCCGGATATAGTCGCGCAGCGACTCTCCTTTCTTCTGCTCCACATTGTGGAGATTGTGATCAGCTGCTCCGACCACACCAGCTCCCTTGCTGACCCGACGCCGGGCACGGCAGCGCACACCTCCCTCATCGCACGCTTGAAACTAGCGTGGGATGGATAGGTGGCCGAACCGCCGTGGATAACGGCGACTTCACGCTCCGCCTGCTGAGAACCAAGCGAAGCCGGTTCCTTGCCCTTGCCGCTGCCGGACGCCTGCTGTTGCTCGTGGACGCGCTTGTCCACCAACTTGCTGACGACCTGGCAATCAGCCAAGTCGTGGGAATCGTTGCGGTGAATGGGACAGTAAGTCCTTTCGTCCCACTC
Organism: Raddia distichophylla; assembly: GCA_005191435.1. Taxonomy (NCBI): domain Eukaryota; kingdom Viridiplantae; phylum Streptophyta; class Magnoliopsida; order Poales; family Poaceae; genus Raddia; species Raddia distichophylla. Next base: position 209,978 of record SPJY01019473.1, read on the forward strand.
ACGGGGACGACGGTCTCGCCCCTCGTCGCGGCCGCAGGGACCGCCGTGGCCATGGCGATCGCGATGGCCGCCCCCATGGGGACCATTCCTGCGGCCGCCGCGACCTTTTCCTTTCTTCTGCCCGCCGCGCCCACTGCGCAGCAGGCCGCTGTCATCGCCAGGACCTGCCCGGTCTCGGCCGCCTTGCGCTTCTTCTTGTCCTTGCCGCCGGGATTTTTAAAGGTCCCGGCTTCGCCGCTCGCAGCGGCCCCCACCCTCGCAGATGGACGGAAGCGAGCCTCCGTCTGAAGGGCGCACTTGTGGGCCAGGGTGAAGAGTTCTTCCGTCATCTTGACCCTGGGGTCTCGGGCGCCCTTCCTGAAGGCCGTGACAACGGCGTCGATGGAGATGTCAAGGATGGTGTTGCGAACCTGACTAAAGCGTCGGATATAGTCACGCAGCGACTCCCCCTTCTTCTGCTCCACATTGTGGAGATCGTCTTCGACTCCGGGCTGTTCGAACGTGCCCTGGAAGTTGGTGATGAAGAGTTCGGAGAGCTCCTTCCATGACCCCACTGACTCCGGGGGTAGGTTCATGAGCCACGAGCGGGCTCCGCCGGTGAGGACCGCGGGGAAGTTGTTCGCCAGAACCTTCCCCGACCCTCCAGTCGGCTGCATCACCGTGGTGTAGATCTGCAAAAACTCGTAAGGGTTGGTAGACCCATCGTACTTCTCGATGGCGGCGGGCCGGAACCTCTCCGGCCACTACACTCGGCGCAGCTCCTTGGAAAAGGCGTGGCAAACGACGTCTGGAGCCTCCTGCTCCAGGATGCGCCCTTCGTCCCGCCGCGCCCGCCGTTCGGACAGCGCCGAAGAGGCGCCGCCTTCCCCGGCGGAGGGCCCACAGGAGTCCTCCTCCTGGCCCCCGCGAACGGCCGCGATAGCGCGGTCGCGCTCTCGATCGTGCCGCCGGCAGAGCTTGTCGCGCAGGTCTTGTCCGTGTCGTAGATGGCGATCCTCCAAGTGGGTCTGGAGATCCTGCCCACCTGTACGCCTGCCAGCAGAGGTCACTGTGGCGGTAATCATCTCTTCATCTGTCTATCCGCGCGTAATGTCGCATTGCATGCGCCCGTCCTTCACAGCAGGGGGAGCCGTCGCCCAGAAGACTCCTTTCGGGATGCTCCCTGCCATGCGGGCCCCACCTGACAGAGAGGGGCCCGGCGCGCGCCGAGGGGCAAGTCGAGGGGCTCGTCCAAGCGCTGGGGCCTGGCCGCCCGCCTGACGTGTGGGGCCCTCGCCCGGCGCTCTGAGGGGCTCGCCCACACGCTGGGGCCTGCTCGCCCGCCTGACGTGTGGGGCCCTCGCCCGGCGCTCTGAGGGGCTCGCCCACACGCTGGGGCCTGATCGCCCGCCTGACGTGTGGGGCCCTCGCCTTGCCTTCTTTCGGACTCTTTATACCCCGGTATTTATTATACCGACAGAAGTCGCAGCATAATAACCTGACTTACGCCTGTTAGTGCCCAAGGTATTATGAGTATGGATGTGGATTTAAATGGCTCAGCCTAGTTATCAGTCAACTAGAATATTAGGCTAGAGTTAATCAGCCAATGGCTGCAATCTTCTGGCTATAGTTAATTATGGATATGGATGGCTCAGCCTGGTTATCAGCCAGTCAACTAGATTAGGATAGAGTTAATCAGTCCATGCCTGCAATCTTTTGGCTATAGTTTAAAATTTAATTTAACCTGGAGCATAGATGCCTCACAAAGATCTGTCTGCTTCTAGAATTGGAGTATTCGTCTGAGCTTTTCTTGCGATGAGGCCTTGGAGCGACCGCCGAGCGATGGTGGCGCCTTCGTACGTGCTTGGGGACATCGGGAGATCCAAGATGTTGTCGTCACTGGTATTGGTGATGATCTTGGAGATGATAGACTCCCTCGTCTGCGCCTCCGCCTCCGCCTCCGCGTCTACCGGCGAAGGGGAGTAGGAGATGGTGTTGGCGATGATGTTGGAGACAGGATCTAGTGGGCCGAAGCAGACGCCGGCCTTGAGGAGGCGCCATGCCAGCGAGGGGTCCTTCTCTATCGGCAGCCAATGCAGCGCCGTCTCGTAGTATCCATGGATCTGATCAAGAAGGCCGCAGATGTCGGTGCGAGATAACTGCACAAAGCAGAGCTGCAGCGCGAAAGCACGCCAGGTGAGCCAGGTGTGTGTCATCTGGCCTTTGTTCTTGGCCGTCATGCAATCATGGGAAGGTGAAGCTAATTATTCGTGGATTTGCAACTTGCGAATCGTGGGAACTAGAAAGACCGGCTATACTATTGCCCTTCAACTGTTGCCCAATTTCGATTTCCCTCCCTTAACTCCAAAACCAAGCAACAAACCTCCTGTACTATTTATACCAGACAAATCACCTCCTTGGTCCGAAACCACATTGGTTTTAGCTAACAAATAAATTTAAAAAATCTTGGAAAAATCATAGGAAGTTCAGAACAAAAACCCGCTGAAAATTCAGAAAAACATGTAGAATCCAAATGTTATAATATTATAATGTTTGTCTTCAAACGAATATGCAAAAAATTATATTTGTGTTATAGTGGCATTTAATGATTAAATAAATTAAGTATTTACAAACAATTAGCTTGGTTTATGGGAATAGGGGAAATTGCTTTGTATTTTTGAAATAATGGTTAAATTAACAAAAATGAAAAGTAAGTTACCTTGGCATTTTAATTTGAATTTTTGAATTTAGAGGTAAAACTAAGTTTGAATATGAATTCACAAATTTAAATTGAAAGGCCAAAGTAACAAATTTGTATTTTTCTTAGTTTCCTACAATTTTCCCGCAAGCCAAACAGTTTTTTTTTAAAAAATGTTTGATTTATTTAATCAACAAAAGACAGCCTAACACATTTTTTTTCACATATGTTTGAACGCAAACATTGTAATCTTATAGCATAATTGGGTTCTACATATTTTTCTGAAGTTTTTAGATATTTTATTTTATTTTATTTTCTATGCAAGTATTTAAAAATGACACTTCTCGGCGGCGTTGGTTTCGCAAGAAACAACAAGTGAACGATGCGACGTATAAGCGGGAACTTCAGAAGGTCGTACAAACAGGCTTATCATAAGTAAATACTCCCTCTGTTTCAAATTATAGTTTAGTGTTGATTTTTGACACGTCTTTTTACCATTTGTCTTATTCAAAAAATAGTACAAACATGTAAAAATATAAGTCATGCTTAAAGTATGTTTAATGATAAAACAATATACAACAAAATAAAAAGAAGTCGTCATTGACTTTTGGACACGTCTTTAATCATTCGTCTTATTCAAAAAACTATGTAAGTTATTATCTCTTTTGTTGTTATTTGTTTCATCATTTAAGATACTTTAAGCATGACTTATATTTATACATGTTTTTACTAAATTTTTAAATAAGATGAATGATTAAAGGCGTGTCCAAAAGTCAACGGTGACTTCTTTTATGACTGGAGGTAGTATATTTTTTGAATAAAACGGAGGGTTAAAAGACATATCCAAAAGTCAACAAGTGAACTACAATTTGGAATAGAGGGAGTAAAGTTCTAAATTATTTTCTTCATCGGTTTTAGCCTTTTAAGTATCAAACAAGTTTAAAACACTTGCTAGTATCATTCGACGCCAAGTATCAAAAAGTTGTATCGTCTAGTATCATACAACCTTTTCCATCTGATTTTAGGTATCAAAATATTTTCATATATTGACATAAGTATCATGTGATTAACCCTTTCAAACAGGTATCACCCTGGTCAAGTAGGCATCGGAATGAATTAAATTATTTTCTTCATTGGTTTTAGGTATCACCGTATCAAACAAATTTAAGACATTGGCAAGTATCGTTCGACACCAAAATATCAAAAAGTTGTATCCTTCAATATCAGACAAAACCTTTTCCATCGAAGTGTAGGTATCAAATAAATTTCATATATTGGCATAAGTATCATGTATCAGAGAGGGGCTATACGAATATCATGTATTACGAATAAGGAATCAATAAGGAATCGGAAGGTAATTCTAGTTCAAAAAGAAAATCGTAGCAATTTGGTGCCATGGAAAGTTAAAAAAAATATTTTCTGACAAATCCTTGTATGACTTCTATCATCGGGGGTTAAAGAAGTTTGAATGGAAATATTTGTGGAAAGCTAAAGCCCCATTGAATATCAAGATCTTCATGTGGAGCCTCCTGAGAAATGCTATCTTACTAAACATAATTTTGAGAAAAAGAAATTGGAATGGTAATAGCACTTGTGAGTTTTGTAATAAAATTGCGGAAACGCTTGAGGCCGGAGGGCCGGCGCGTCCAGCCTCGCGCGCGCCGCTCGCGAAACACGCAGGGGATACATTGTGCCGGCATGCAGGTGGGTCCCATAGAATTTTTTCTTTTGGTGACCATAATTTTTGACTGGGTGCTCTAATCCACAAACGGTTTGCACCAACGTGTTCCTCGTATTTTTACGAACAAAACAAGATATATGTTGCCATATAACTCTTCAAACTTACCTGGTGAAACTTTGGTTTCGTCTACTAAAACTTGGATTTCAAATTCGCTAAACTTGCCGAACTGTCAAGTTTCATCAGGTTTAATACAATTTTCATCAAGTTTCAACAGGTCTCATACAAGTATCTTCAAGTTTCATCAGGTCAATTCAAGTTTCAATAGGTTTCATCGAAGTTGCATCAGGTTACATCGAACTTTCATCCAAGTTTCATCAGATTTCATCAGCACACGGCCAAGTTTAATCAGCACACGGCCGAGTTTCGCTAGTATAGATGTAAGTTTCATAAGCGCCTTCTCCTAGTTTCACATAAAAAATGAAAAAGTGAAAAATCAAAAATTTAAAAGTATTTAAAATGGGTTGCTCTCGATTTTAGAAGAATTATAAAATTTATTCCACTCATTTTGAACACTGTTTGAATTTTATACAAAATCAGAAGTTTAATTGGAAATTTAATCAACTGCAGCTAACAAGCCCTCGTACTGATTTGATCACACGGGGCGTGCGGGCGGGTTGGATGAGCGCGGTGCGGAACGATCGGACGGACGGCGCTGGCACGTCCGTCCGGACATCCGACGCCTGGCCCTGCCCATAAAATTGAGACCACTGAGAACTTATTCTTTGGGTGTTTATTTGTCAAAGCTTCCTAGAGCATATTTGCTAGGGGCTTAAATTGCCTAATGCTACCTCTTTTTTACCCCCATTTAGCACTCAAATCACCGTAACAGTAGGTAGGTAATAAAATATAAGAGTGAAAATATGGAGGGAGATAGGGTAATGATTAAAAAGTGGTTGAATTATAATGAGACAAGGGGATTTTAGAGGTAGCATTGGGCATGTCCTAACCCTCTTTTCTTGACCTTTTTCATATGTATTTTGCTCAAAAACTAGGCAGGCCTCATGAAAGCCAACAAGAAGGAGTTGGTGGAGATGGGTGTAAGTGCAGGCTCTCAGGCCTTCTTTGGTTTTGGTAATTGATGACTCGAGCTAAACACGTTGACAACTGCACGGAATGAGGATCTTTGTTTACTAGTTCTTCTAAGTCTTTGTGTGTGTATAGTGTTGGTTAGAAACCTGCTGATCTGCTTTTTCTCTGGTTGCAAGGTCCAATTGAGCACATTCCAGAGTCTCTCATTCTTTTCCCAATTCGAGTGTGTTCGAGAGGGTTCCAGAGAATTACAGCTGTCAGGGTTCGAGAGAGTTCAGGGGAATAGCTGTCTGGGGTTTCGTAGCTGCTAAGTCTCAAAGCTGGATATTTCCTGAGGCGCGAAACGTCGAGCCGAAGCCATCCAAAAGTTCCCACCAAGTGCACAAAGCGACAAAGTTCAAAATTTGAAGCCCTAGGCGGAGCCGGGAGAGTGATTATTTCTATTTTTAATACAAGTTTATGTAATTATTTTATTATGGCTGAAATGGGCTCTTCTTTTAATCTTACATAGACTCTTATTTCTATTTTTTTTTAATTCAAATTTTGTTGTATTCTTTTTTTGTAGTAGATACAAACTCTTTCTATTAATCCAACATGAACTCCTATTCTCATTCTTTTATTTTGTTTTTTGTAATATTTTGTGTAGTAGCTAATATGGACTCATTCTTCTAATTCTACATGGACTCTTATTTCTATTGTTTTTAATCTATTTTTTGGATTTTTTATTTTAATATAAGCCATTATAATTTTAGTAGACATTGTAGATTTTTTCTTTTTTTAATTTATGTGTGAATTTCTCTGATTAACGTGGTGGCTCTGTTGGTCCTTATTTTAATAGATAGATAGAAGCAGATTTGCATTTATGTTTTTGTGCCTGGACTGACACCTCATGTGCCACATATGCAAAACCACCCGTCAAACCGCCTCAGGGTTATTTGCAATTTTTTCCAGTTTTGCGGGGTAGAATACCTGGTTTTGTAGTTCAGGGGATTATATAGACGAAGGATCATAGTTCAGGGTGTAATATAGACTTTTACTTTTAAATATAAATAACTTTTGCATAATTTAATTTTAAATCCATATAGTGAATCATACATCTTAGACCATAACTGTGGAGCGTGGGAATTTATTACCTCACTTGATAATGAAGGTTGCGTGACCTGGTATAGTTTGATCCTGGAATCAGCAAGACTTCATTTTATCATGGTTTGGGCCTCCTATAGAAGGGATAACAACCCTATGTCTAGCATGTGTTCTTTGTTAGACATAGAAGGCTACTTCTTTACATATGGAGAGATTATATACAGGGTGGCAAAGATGCCATCAGCTGAAAATAAGCAACATAATAGACGCTCTTACTCCTTGTGGATCTCAGTGGACTTCTGAGTTGGGATGGTCCAAGTTGTGTAGTTGCTACCATGGTGTCTCGGCTTTCCTCTCCCCCTTCTTCGTAGGGTCTTCACCTATTTTATATGCGTCGAGGTGGCGGTATCTCATGTTTTCTCCCAAATATCATGTCATGAACAACCCCTCCGGTTTATGGGATAGGTGATTAATGATCCGTTTCTTATATGTCATGTCTTATCGACCGTCGAAGGTTCTGGTATCATCTATTTAACACCCAATGAATCTTTTTGGGGTTTTCGATGCCTTTTATCTCTTTTGGGAGGAATTAAGTCTTTAACAAATGATTTGATGCAAAGGATGAGTCACTTAGCTCTTCTTTGGACAGCATGACACCTGTCCTATTTATTTGTTTAGGTGTTATTGGGGCGTAGACTTACAACCCTCTTTTCTAATCTATTTGTCTAATATAATCTTGAGGGATGCATTTTTATGCCATTTACTGTCAATAACCTTACAATTAAATAATTTTGTGACTTTATTATTATAGCTCTACATGAAGACGGTAACCAAGCCTACTGTATGCTTGTTGGCTTGATGGGTAGAGTTCTACCCATGCATCAATGAAGTGCATGACCCTCACATTATAGGGCCTAGGTCACGTGTCGCTTGTCGGGCAACATGAAACTTTTGGCTTGTAGGTTGCACGAAACTTAATTGCTTGCAGTTGGGCCAACGATGGCTCGCAGGCGGGCTGAAGTTAGCTTCTAGTTGTTCGCGGTGCTTCCCTATTTGTTGTGACTAGTGGAACTCATGCGCTTCGCTCGTGGGCGAAGCCCCATGCGGTGAATCCATTAAACCGATTTTTGTTGGACTCTAAACCACAAAATCTAGATCTCATCACATGAAAATCTACCTAATCAAAAGACCTCACCCATATCGTGCAGGAAAAAAGATGATAAAGCACCCCAATATGTAAAATTGATTGTTCAGATTCATGGTGCCAGGTTTGCACTAACCATAGCCATCTCTTCGTAAGAATCTACAAACGAAATCAAGACAAACCGTACCAAACAAACAAACAAACAAAATGCAGGCTAGCCATGCATAAATGAAGAACAAATAACAGAGGCATGCGTGCAAGTTCTTTAAAGTGGCTGAATGGCTACGCAAAACATATGCAACAGCAACATCGTCATCACTAATTAGCACAAACACAAAATATCACCAACTATCCGCAAGCCCACAGTGCAAAAAACACCATACATGCGGAGCAGCACTGAAGACTAAAGCACAGTCATCAAAGGCAAACCCAACTGGAAATTTGTAAGCGCATCGCTAAACAATCACTATTGCACACTATTTAACCAAGCAAAGGTAACGGATACAACTTCGATTTTTACTGTAACTACCAGAAGAACAAGATGGGTTTATCATCTACATTTTGTGGTTTAGAGGCCAACAAAAATCAGGTGCGAAACTTACATCACCACTAAAATAGATGAGGATAGCATCACTGAAAGATCATGTTAGAATTGATGGATCAAGATGCCATAAAAGGACCCTACCAAAAGAGAAGATATGGTATCAATCAATCGATTATGTAAAAGAAATTGCACAGACATTTAAAACTGTGTCAATACGGGATTTCACCATGCAAACGGAATGCTTGAGAAGAAGCTGCTGACATAGCCCATCCAGGGAAGATGAATTTACATCTTGTCCACAAAAAGGATGGTCTTCCAAGGGCACGGCGGCATTCAGATTCATGGTGCCAGGTTTGCACTAACCATAGCCATCTCTTCGGTAAGAATCTACAAACGAAATCAAGACAAACTGTTCCAACAAACAAAATGCAGGCTAGCCATGCATAAATGAAGAACAAATAACAGAGGCATGCGTGCAAGTTCTTTAAAGTGGTTGAATGGCTACGCAAAACATATGCAACAGCAACATCGTCATCACTGATTAGCACAAACACAAAATATCACCAACTATCCGCAAGCCCACAGTGCACCCAGTCCGCAATCCAATTGCATAAATACAAAAAACACCATACATGCGGCGCAGCACCGAAGACTAAAGCACAGTCATCAAAGGCAAACCCAACTGGAAATTTGTAAGCGCATCGCTAAACAATCACTATTGCACACTATTTAACCAAGCAAAGGTAACGGATACAACTTCGATTTTTACTGTAACTACCAGAAGAACAAGATGGGTTTATCATCTACATTTTGTGGTTTAGAGGCCAACAAAAATCAGGTGCGAAACTTACATCACCACTAAAATAGATGAGGATAGCATCACTGAAAGATCATGTTAGAATTGATGGATCAAGATGCCATAAAAGGACCCTACCAAAAGAGAAGATATGGTATCAATCAATCGATTATGTAAAAGAAATTGCACAGACATTTAAAACTGCGTCAATACGGGATTTCACCATGCAAACGGAATGCTTGAGAAGAAGCTGCTGACATAGCCCATCCAGGGAAGATGAATTTACATCTTGTCCACAAAAAGGATGGTCTTCCAAGGGCACGGCGGCACGCTACTAATTAAGTCTATGCGTTACCTCTTTCTCAAACTCAAGAAGGAAGCGACATCTTTTATAAAAGAGGGAATAGCAATAATTGTCATGTAGCTAAGGGCTTCGCTATTTTTTTTAACAACCTGGTGGAGGAGAGAAGCATACTGCAAGTTCTTAATATCTTCCCCTAGAAAGAAAACTGTACTGTGAAAGTCTCTGCAAGATTGGCAATAGAAGGCCACCAAAACGAATCAGGTTTTGCCTTGAAGCAATCCAAAGCCCAGCCTCATAGCCCATAGTTCCTCTATCACATGCTTCCAGCAGGATTGAATTTGCTCCTTATTAGATGGCAGTTAGCCTGATTTTTACAGAATGAAATCATCTCACACACTAAAAACAGTAGGATTATAACAGGCATAAATTAAATTTTCAGCACGCGGCAATTTAATAGCGAGACAACATTAGCCATTACAGACAGAAAGAATAGATTATACAACTAACCAATTACGAAACATTACTTTAGTTTTGTTCAACTCGCCATGGAAGACACAAAGGGCTCTCAAGAAAATGAAGCCAAAAAAAATATAGCATTGCACAATTGCTCCACCAAAAAACTTCAGCTTAATATGCCTTGAGATGTTATGATTATTATTCTCAAGTGTAATATCTATTCTCTATGGCACAAAAATGGCACCTTGAAGTTAGTTTTTGGCTTTCTACAACCAAAACACAAAGTTAAATGCTACAAACTACTAAGCTTCTTTAGTAACCAGGGGGGTAAGTTCACCATCCTTGAGCCCATGTGGAATGTTTAGCATAGCTATGTTATACGCATGAATTTTCACTTTGTAATCTGAACGATAGGCAACATCCAACACCAAACACCACCATCCAGCACATAATTTGGACGACCAATATAAAATTAATGAACTTTATGTAGCTATAAGTAGCAAGAAATGATAATTCATTAAGTAATCCAGACGTTACTAAACGGAAATGATACTACAAACAATTCATTTGAATTGCTCTAACATGGAAATAGATCTGCATTAAAGCACATGACCCTGATTTCATGCTATGTATCAGACATTACGTCGCACTCACAAATAGTCAAATACCAAGATGAGTATGTTACCACATTATTTTTATCTCATTAAATCTCTAAAACGAATCGAACACAGGTAATCGAACGGACCCAAAGAGCCATAAGCCATTACCGGGGACATGGTCGGCGAGTTGCATAAGCACGGCATCCGCAGCACCAGCAGGGCGGCGGAGTCGTAGTAGGATGCAGTCTGGTAGGGTGATGAGGACGGTGCCCGGGGGGATGCCGCCGTCGGCCGCAGAGGCGGAGATCCTGAGCTATAGGAGGGGAGGCAGCCAGATCCATCGCCGGATTCGGCCACCCCAAGCCTGCAGCGGCGTGAGGGATGACAGGCGGCGCCGGGGGAGGGGTGATGACAACGACGACGATGGCATAGGAGACCGGCGACACTCCGAGGCGCCGCCGCGGGAGAGCTTAAGCGCTACGCGCTATATATGCTGTGCAGCAGCAAATATAGGAGGTAACATAAAATCTTATCTATATTTGGAAGGTACCTATTGAAAGGAAATATAAATTAGAACCCTTTTTCTATGCGCAGAACAAAGAGAGATTAATATCTAGATGGACCTAGATCACCATACGGATCTATACTTCTTCAACGATACCATCGTCGGGATTGAGTTGTGCCTTTCTTGGACAGTGAAACACCTTAGGGTGCTTCCCGGGTATCCTCTTATCCGTTAAATGCAGCGTAGGGTTACCCGGACAATAGGAGACGCGTCGTGCAAGCATTCCTCGGTGGCGTGTTGATCAAGGCGTGTGAAGACTTGACAATGAAGGATTCCTCGTGTCTTGGCCTGCCCGTGACGGTGGACCGTGCTAGGGTTCCAAGACGACACCCGCACATTACGGATTTCGAGGGATTAGTTACCTGTATAGGTTTATCTTTTCGGATTTGTGTCCCTAGATGTTAGTATAAATAGCACCCTCTCACGTGGGGGTTAGACGATCCCAATAGATCAATTTCTCATCCACTTCGGCATTGACGTTCTGGTCATCCCAATACTTACCAATCGAGGTTTGACATCATCCTCAACCTCTAGCCGAGGCGTACCCTACCTGTAGGATTTTTCTCACACAAACCTTGTACTGTGATCCTAGATTGTATTAAAAGAACTGGACATAGGGCTATTATCCCTTACATGGGAAGCTTGTACCAGGATAAAAATCTCGCCCAGTGTCTCTTTTATGAGTGTTACTCTAAGATATCTTCGCCATCTTTGAAGCCTCGATCGCGGCAGAAAGGAAGCTATCTGGTCCTGTAATCAGAAGTAAGCTCAACCGGGAAGCTTGTTCAAAATCGTCGACAGTTAGTGCCCACCATGAGGTCGGAGATTCTCTCGTTACCATCTTCCTCCGAGATGTAGATGAACTCCAGCGATACCTGTGACATGTGTACCTTCGATAAAGATGACGACTTCGACTACGAAGGCCACTACACCGACTCCGATTTCCCCAGATCAAGGATCTGAAGGGCCACACGGATCTCGGTCTAGGAAACACGCCAACATCACGGGCGGCGTTACCCTAAAATACGGACTCGTAGTACATTCTTGAGCCTCTCCCTGTGCAATCCAAGGGGGTCTGATGGAAGAAGTTCCCTCACCCGCCGAGAAAGCCAGCGATGAACTTTATGCTTGTCTGGACATTCCAAATCAGGTGGTTGATTTCCACTTACGAAGAAGATCGTACAATCGAGGACACCGACATGACTCCGTCGGTGCACGAAGGATCTTGTGAAGTTTTGATAATAAACGAGGAACGTTTGTAACATCCCAAATTTTTAAATCATTTTGGCACGTTAATAATTTCCTAAACTGCATAATTTTAAAATCGCAAAAAATTTATCATATGTTGAATCATGACATCATCATTGCATGCATTGTATTTAAATTAGAAAAATGATTTAAACTTTCCAAGCATGCACCCCTTTGGTGGAAAAAATGATATTTTGTTTAATTTATAATATTTTCTTAAAGACAATCCTAAGGGGGAATTATTTGGAAATGTGTTAATAAATTTTGGAGAAACAAAATTATATTTCCTAAGTAATGTGGTGTTTAAAAAGGATATTTGAAAATAAAATTTGCAGTAGAAACCAGAAAAATTTAAAAGGAATTCCTTCCTCGGCCCAAGTTCCAGCCCACTTCTCTTTTTCCTTTTCTTTTTCTCCCCACTCCTCTCTTCCCCCTCTGGTTGGGCCGCTAGTGCCGCACCGGCCCAGTCCGTTGCAGCCATCTCCCTTGCACCGGCGTGAGCGTGGTTCCGCCGACAGGTGGGCCCGCCTCATCAGCCTTTTCTTCCTCCTTCTTCTCCCCTGCGTCGCCCTCTCTGTTCGCTAGTCGCCATCGCTGTTTCTTCTCTCTCCCGAGAGAACGTTGGCTCTCATCCCCACGCATTGCTCATCCCTATCGCCTCCTCCGGACCCCTCTTCTCTCCCTACCTTTCTTGTCTTGTCGCCGGCCTCCCCGTGACACCGTCGTGATGCCGTCACGCCACCGTTCAGAATTCGCGCCGGCATGGCCAACCCTACGCGTCGCGTTAAAATTCCCCGGGCGAAGCATGCCTATATAATGAGAACTGCTCCCCCATTGCCTCCGCTTCGCGCCGCTGCATTGCCATTCACACCGAGCCGGTGCGCCGTCATCCCCACTCCCTTGCATTTTCCTTTTCGCGGAACACCGTGAGATACCATCGCCATGTCCACTTGCGCCGCCTCCTCCGTGCATTTTCGGCGCTGCCAGGACCACCATCGTGCTTGCCTCACCTCCCTCCGCATTTTGGGCCAACCCATTAGCCGTGGATGGATGCATCGTCGCCGCCGCGTCGCTCGCCGCCGCCACCCACCGGAGCCTCCCCTGTTTTTCCCCTTAGCCGTGCAGGAGGCGCCGACAGGTGGGACCAGGAGAGGGCCCCGCCTGCCAGCCGCCCGTGCCGCCCCTCTCGCCGCGCAGCGCTTCGGCTTTTTTTATTTCCCTTTACAATTTCTATTTAAATCTTTATTTGGTATCCTAAAGCATTTGCTAAAAATAACTACTGCATGATAAAAATTCTGTAAAATTTGTACAAATACTTTAATCATTCTTGAACGCTAAGAAAAATATTTATTAGCATGCCATGCATGTACCATTCATTTTTGGTTAAATAAATGGCATAAGGATTTCATCATTTCATGTGTACTAGGACCATTTTCATGGTATTTCTTTTAAATAAAAATGCATCAGAGGTTGCTGCATTTTCCATTTCTTAAAATAGCAAGACATTAAACATTGTTCTTATGATTGTTGTATTGCCCTGCATATGCGTGTGCGCGTTTAGGAGGTCAAGGCCCCGAAGACCCGATGGACGACGTCCCCTTCGTTTTCTCCGAAACCAATCAAGGCAAGTCCCCTTTGGACATGTCGTGGAGCCATTTTCGGTTATTTAGAAAATGTTTACTAGACTTGAAAATGTGCATGCTAGTTTCAAATGATAATCGCCATACTTATTAGACTTAGATATCGTGCCGAATAGAAAAGGTAAGAGATATGGTAGGACTAAACCTAAGGCTAAAATATAAATTGCTCATATCTAGTTACTCCGTTGTGGTAGGATAAATGCTTAAAAATCTTTATGCGAAGTGATATAATCTTCTGTGTGAAATGAAAATGTTGTTGAGAAATGTTTGGGAGAAAAGGGATTTAAAGATAGTGCATCAAAGGTGATGCTTAGTAGGAAAATGTTTTCCTCCTTTCCCCAAAAATCTTCCGACTAGGGAGAGATATTTTGTCGGTTGGTGCAGTACGGCACCGTTTTGAAAACTAGGCTAAAATATCGACTCTCTCCTAGTCTATGGATTGTTCGTACTATGATCCTACGAACTAAGCCATAACAGTACGACCTCGAGTCCCGGTATAGGACGGGCCCGGTCGTTGGCCCTCGTGGTTGGCGGTCTTGTGGCGAAACACCTCTGGTGCGTAGCCTCTCGAGGGTAAGGCCTACCCACTCTGCAGAGTTAAAACTATCATGATAGCTGTGCTCGCGGTTACGAGCGTGTGAAGGGACTGTTCATATGGTAATTCTTCATTTTAAAACAGTTTTAGAAAAGGGTTTTAAAGCAAAGGATTTGAGATGAGTGAAAAATTTGAGAAAGTTTTCGTTTGAGTTAGGTGCCACTGGCTACATTCCGAATTGGGGATCGGCCTACCGGAAAATGTCGCGCAGAATGGACCTAACCGTTTTGAGAAAAGAAATGAAAAAGGATTTTGTTCTCGCTATGACACTGAGTCCAAGTGGCGAGAACTGTTTGAGAAGAGCCCAAAGAAAATATTATGGTTCATTGTTTCCAAAATGCTCTGTCAAAACTAGGCTAATAAATGAATTTCAGCAAAACAGCCTAAGCTCTCCTTGTATTTAACCACATCTGCATCATTTCCGACTTGCGAGTACACTTTGTACTCACCCTCGTTTTTCTCCTCTCCCTTTTCAAAATTTCAACAGCTGGTCCGTCCGACTATGGCTCGCCGTCCAAGGAGGAGGACCTGGATTACGATGAGGAGGCATTCTCCAAGAAAGACTATGAAGAATAGGGTTGCATGTTCCTACAGCCCTCGTGCCTGTGGAATAAATAAATTTCTAGATGTTGTAATAGGCTTGTATCGTTGTGTACTCTGTATTGCGGCCTGCGAGCCGTTGTTTGTGTTTGTATTGGATAAGTTCCCTCTTTGTAATAATTCAGAACGTTGGCAATGTACCGTTTATGTATAACTATGTGTACTAGCCATGATCCTTGGGACTAGTATGTGTTTACGCAGGTGGAACCCGATCTTGTAAATCGGGTGCCGATAACGTTCCAGGACACCACTGGTGGCGACCCATCAAGATGAAAAATGACGCCACTGGGAAGACAAAGCCCGGCAGGCCATGGAAGAAGAGGCTCGGCACAAAGCTATGGAAAAAGACAAAGAAAGACACCTGACGTCAGAAGGAGACCAAGGATCTTCATCTCTCCAAGGAAGAAGGAGCTTGATGTCACCCCTCAATTTTAACTTACCTTGAGGGACGACGATCCCGTGCACTAGCCCCTGGATCAGTACGCTAGCGCGGAAGACCACGTAGCCAATACAAGCATACCTCGATTAAGTAAAATCCTGAACATTACATCACAGAGTTACGCCCTTAGGCGAATTTAGTAAGGTGGCCCATACACGCCTTAGATTACAAAAGAATAGTTTCAAAGTTACAGCGGTCTCCAAAATATCTACCTGAAAGAATCCCTATCGACTACGGTCCATCAGCGACCGGAGCGACCCCTAAAACTCCTCGAGTCCACCATGGTCATGTCCGTCGTCCTCGTGACACTCGTAGGGATCATATTCGGCTCCATTGTCTAAAGAAGGTAAGTAGGCGAGGTCAGCGTCATCCAAACGCTGGGTAGTTAACACTTCCCTTAATGCATTTAGTGTAGAAAGCTTTATTTGGAGGAGAGGGTTATTTTATTTGCATAAAGCCAGGTTTATAAGACTTTTTGAAACAACCTAACCAGCATTAACTAGAACTTGTCTCTTTATATATATAGATCAGGGGTTTCCATCTTAACCATGCATCCCAAACTCAACTATCAGCCAAACACGACAACAACACACAAACCAACCAACCCTCGACCATAAACCCAACCGGCTTACTCAAACACCAAACCAACTTGTACTTTCCAGACTTTCTCCCGGTTGCCCCAACCATTCCTAGTTCTGCCATCCTTCCAGGATTTGGCAAATCCTGTTGTGGACCACACATGCCATGGCATGATCACCCCGGCCTAGTAGGGTTGGTAGCCCTCACTAGCCGACCGTCACCCTAGGGATGTGCGGCCATTATCACCCTCAGTGATGGCCAATGTCGGTCCCCTATCGAGACTGGTCCCAGAGGGCCTCCGCAGAGCGCTTACTCCTGACGATCCACGTCCCGTACTCCGCCCGATGGTCACACGTTGTGTTGGAACCATCCCGCAGATGGCAGCGCTCTCCGCTACGCGTGTTAATCCGCGCTCCTCCTGGGTAAGCCCTGGCTAAATGCAACACCATGCATCTCGTGCCTTAATCATCCCTCCGGATGTCCAAGTCCAAATAGGGGCAACCCACCAATCATTCTCTACTTCCATGGTCATCGACCACACCACACTTGGACTATCCCAACCAATCCGATCCACACAACCGACTCCCCACATGATCATATCCCAACCAATCCGACCAAACCAGACCGACTCCCCACATGATCATACCCCAAGCACAATCAGCCCAACATGCGTCTACTAGCCCTAACTGTCATATGTCATGTCTTATTGAATGAGAATAATGATGACCGGTGAATATCGGTTCACCATTCCGCGGCGATTAGCCAGAAGATTTGTTAAGCCTAAGCTAGTCTAAGCAAGTTTTACCCATTAGGCAGGGTTAAAGTGGTTACCAGACTAAACATGGGCTATCAAGAACAATAACAATCAAGGCAGTCATTTAGGCTAGACAATTCAAGGCAGGCAGGTATAAATATAACATGATTAGCAACTAGACAGACTACTAAGCATGCATTTAATTAACAAACAAAATAGTTAACAGAAAACTGGGTAATGAACGTGCTAAATAGTGATGTTAATCCGCACTAGGGAAAGTCGCTGTCTCTCCCTAATACGGATCACATCTTAAGAGTAAGTGTTAACTCGCCTTGATCCGATAGGTGGTCCTCCTCGGAGTCCCCAAATCTCCCTTCGGGATCGCCTACGTCTAATCATACCAACAAACCAATAATTACTTACTAATGCGATGGAAAAACAAGATGCATGTACGATCTAGGTCAAACCCTCGGCATAAGTCCTAAGGTCGATTAGCGAACCTATGTTGCGCATGATAGGCAATGCATGACATGGTACAATATTAAATAATAGTGTTAGTAGTATATAATAATCTACTAAAACCAAAAATACGATTTGGTAGGATAAGGTCGCGAAGGGTGATTAGCGTCTCTCGGCAACATTAAATGACGAATATCGGAAATTCCACCTACGATCGGGTTAAGCTTAACGGAGTTGACATAAAGCTAAGTGCCCCTAAAATAAACGAGAAAACCTAGGTTATAATTCTTTATTGACTAACTTTCCCAAAGTCAATTCTTGGATAAATTTTAAAAAAGAAAAAACTAGCTATTTAGTAATTGTTTATTAATAAACTACCCTTAGGTTTATGGTAAATCTAAAAAGCAATTTAAATTATTCCAGAATCATTAGGGTATTTATCGATCTAATATTTTCTAAAGGACAATTGATGTCTAATTTTTTTTAGAAATAGTCAAATAATGCGTTAGAATCAATTTGGCTATTTTGATAAAGAGGGAACTACCATTAATACCAACAGCGCAAAATTTCCCAAAACAGTGGCTGCCTTTTATATTTTTATAAATTCAGAAATGGCATCTAGTATTTATCTAAATTTTCTAGAATTTGTTGGGAGTCTTTAGCAATTTTTAATAATCCAAAAGCTAGTGGATTTATCTAAATAACCAATCGCTGGAAAAATAGTTAAAATCCTGTCGGGCCGAACCAACTCACGAGCGGCCCACGCAGTGAATTCGGCCCACAGCCCGCTTCACGCGCAGCGTGTCCGTGCGCCAGCGACCGGACGTCGAGGGCGGATTCTCCGGTGGCGCCAACGCGGGAAGGAAGCATCCACGACGCTGGGCACCTCCACTAATCAGATAAGTGGGAACCGGGCCCGTATGTCAGCGTCTCCCATCTAATCTCGCGCGGAGCTCTTCCTGACAGAGAGGGCCCGCGTGTAAGCGACAGTGTGTGATCGGCTCGGCGTGAATCTCCACGCGGATCGGACGGTCGTGGCTTATCTCCTACCTCCGGCCGGTGACGTGGCCGAAACGTGGCGGGGAGCAATGTGGCGGCGCTACTGGGCTCCCCCGAACGAGTGTGTGCGTGTCCTAGCTTCCAAGGTGACCTGTGACTCTAATGACGTCCACGTCAAGGCCGGGGACGGCTGGACGCGACGACGCGGCTGCAGCGACGGACCGAAAGCTCGCCGGAGCCAACCAAGCCGTAGGGTGATGTCCGCCACCTTGAAGTCGTTGTACGTCTTGTGTGAACCCGTGTACTGGACTCCGGTTGCTTCTTTTGCAACTCACGTCAAGCCGCCCGACAAGTCTAACTTGGCCTCAGACCCGCCGCCGCTTGGAACTGAAGTTGCCAACTGTGGCCCCGTGTCTCCACCTGCAATAGTACTTTCTCTCACCTCGTACAGATGAGACGTCGACCTCTCTCCAATCATCACAGTATCCCTATCCTTCATGATATTAATAGTCTTCCCATCTTCCCCAGATTGAAACACCATCCCATCTTCATGTAAGGTACCAAGCGAAATTAGATTCCTCGTAAGCCCCGGTATATGCTTCACACCTTGAAGTACATGCTCCACTCCGTCGTGCATCTTGATCTTAATATCACCCATACCGATAACACGGTAACCCGTGCCATCACCCACATAGGTGAAACAAAAATCACCAGCTTCATACGAAGAGAACCACTCCACCTTGTGTGTCACATGATGAGAGCTTTCAGAATCTAACACCCATGCTTCAATGGACTGAGTATCTGATACCGAGAGCAACTCCGAATTGCTTTTCGAGTCACTAGCCTTTGCCAAGTTTGCACTTTCTTCTTCCTTTGCCGTACAGTCCCGCTTCACATGTCCCCACTCACCACACCTGAAACAACGCACTGCTCTGCCCTTTCGGTGGTTCTTCTTCCTGGTCTTTTTACCACCACCTTGATCGCCCTGACTAGCAAAGCATGAGGCTGAGGTTTTTCCTCGCTATTCTTCTTCCTCATCTCATGAGACAGTAAAGTCACCGTGATATCCTCAGTCTTATTGCTATTCTTTCCATACGTTAGCATCGTAACCAAGTGCTCGTAGGACGAAGGTAACGAACACAACAGAATTATGGCCTTGTATTCATCATCAATCTTTACATCTAGTTGGCCTAGATCAGTGACCAATTGATTGAAAACATCAACGTGCTCCTTCAGATCTGCCCCTTCTTGCATCTTAAGCCCATATAATTTCTGCTTGAGATACAACTTACTGGTCAGAGTCTTGGACATGAATTGACTGGACAACTTGGTCCAAATCTCCCTTGGTGTTGTCAACTCCATGACATGGTACATGACCTGATCTGAGAGACACAGCCGTATGGTAGCGGCTACCTGCAACTGCATCTCCTCCCAGTCGTCGTCTCCTACCTTCCCTGGCTTGGTCTCCCTAAGAACCGTCACGATTCCCTGCTGTACCAGCAGATCTTTGACCCTCATCTGCCACAAGCCAAAGTTGCCAGAACCGTCGAACTTCACCAAGCCAAAATTGGTCCCCGACGGCTTCATCCTTCCTACCTGTGATTCCACCTGCGCCAGCTGCTTGTTCTTCTCATCACTGTCGCCAGGTTTACCGTCAGTCCTGTCCGTCATCTCGAACAGATCACCAACAGCCTCCTAGAACGCCTCCTTTCGGAACCCGCACGTCTTTCTCTGATGACTGCCTCCTCCGAAAAACCGCACCAGCATTTAATTTGTGCGAATCTGAGTTTCTCTTTCTGAGAAGCCCTCTTTTGCCTCTTAGATTTGTTGGGTTTGGCTCTCCTTTGGACCCCTTTTATAGTGGTGAGCATGCCCAATTTTCATCATGAAAATCTAGTCTAATTAGAACTTCTTTTTCTATTCAAAATCAGGCTCCCAATTCCTTTTTCCAGCAACGTGGAATAATTCTCGTCGGACTCGAAATCCTATCTAGCCAAGAATTGTTTTAACACGTAGCCAACTTACATTGATATTTCCTTGAATATGCTACACGTGACTCAACAATGGGACCCACGTGGGACCCATCCTTGACACAAGCAACAGCTCCTGCATCCAGCATCTTGCCGTAGTACTGTCGATCAAGTGCGTCGGAGCCCGGAGCCACCGAGGATATCCGTGGACCGCTGAAAAAATTCCCTGGAAAAAAAAATTTCTCCACCTCCAGATCCAATATGTGAGCCCTCGAGCACACCTCCTAGCGCGCCACCGCACGCTCTCCGCGTACGGCAACATGCCGCACCCTGGCCGAACGTCCAGGACGCGGTAACCGCTAGCATTGCCGTGACGCCGCCTCTTGTGCAACATCGGTCGCATCGCTCTCCGCGACGCTTCCTCCGCTCCGATCTATCCGGCCGTCTCGCCACGTCTGGCGGTCGGCCTGATCGCGAGCGTCGAAGCCCCTGCCTTCGATAGCGCGTTGTCGATCCAATCATCACGTCTGGTCGATCCTTGCCAACAGCAGTCCATCGAACGGTCCAGGCCACCCGCTGGAGTGTTCGACTCCACCGATCGATTCGTCGATCACCGGCATGCTCCACCTTGCGCCGAATCTAGCGTTTTCCTTCGGCACACGCGTGTATGTATAATCCTCGTGCCTCCTCCAAGATCATCCACATCGGCGAACCTCTGCTCTGATACCACTTGTTGAAAACAGGACGCCGATACTAGCTCTGAAACGACACTGGAGGCACGATATTTGGTAACGCAGTTCACCTCTCAGGCTATATCTGCGGGGCAATGATTATGGGTGCTCCTCCCCAACAACGCAGCCGACCGCCGTGGGTCGCGACCACAAGCCGGCCACGACCTCCTGCGAGCCTAAGCAGCTACATAGTCATTCCATGGTTACACCAGGGGGGTGCCTCCCTTTATATAGGGGAGGCCAGGCAAGAGTCCGACTAGAACTCTAAACCAACCCTGCCTATTACAACACAGAGTCTTTGTAACCTACTCGTACACATATTCGACATCAACTTCTAACATAGGTGATGGCAACGGCACAATCATGATGGCCGACGCTGCGCGGAAACAACCAGCGCGGCGCGAGGCGGCCAGGCAGAGCCAGCAACGGCGCAGTGAGGTGACTGTTGAGCGGGCAGGGAGGGAGAGAGAGAAACAGAGAGAAGGAGAGAGATAGATGCTGCCAATGGGGCCCACATGTCAGGCAAGCTCAATTTCAAACGAATTTCGGATTTGGGCAAAATTTGGAAAAGCTTCCCAATTTGGGATGTTACACTCGACGTGGACTTGAGGTGGCAATGAAGGAAACATTGGCCATGATGCGGGGTACAGAATCCGCTAGGGCAAGCGTGTTAGTCCGAGTCCGCCTCCAGCACGCTCTCATTCCCGAAAGACCTACCGGACTCCGTTTGGAGCCAACTAACCGTATCCTGCAGAGTTTCAAAACATGTTGTCCAGCAGTTTCAAACCACGGGAGCAGCCATGGCGAAACAATTAAACCGAGTGGCTAAGGACCTTGGTGCCATCCGGGATTACTCACGCCGAAGCCAATCTAGTCATCCAGACACAGATAACAGACAGCGTGGTGCAGCTTCTACTCACACTCCTCATCGTCGGGAGTGTCAAGACAATTCTGATTGGCGTATTGTATTTGTACCATGTCCATGTGAGTCACCCCGCGAGCCCCGAATGGACTCGAACCGTTAGGAGCGAGGCACGAGTATGGCCAAGGCATTGAAGCTGAAAGCTCTCCTCGGCGGGATCGTGGCCAAGTAGAGATGGCAAAAAAACCCATGTGTATGGGTACCCATGGGTACCCGATCCGATGGGTATGGGTATGGGTCCTATCCTATACCCATGGGTTCTCGGGTTCGGGTACCCGAATAATTCGGGTACGGGTATGGGTTCGATTTTGTACCCATGGGTATCCATGGGTTACCCGAGTTTATACACTGACATGTGGGTCCATCCATTTTATATATATACATACAGGTTAGCTAATAAAAACCCTAACCCCAACCTTCCAACTCACAGCCGCCGCCTGCCCCAGTGCCTCCGCCCCTAGCCCCTCCACAGCCGACGCCCCTATCCTCCGCTCCACCGCGCCGGCCCGCTCCACCGCACCGGCACCGCCCCTCGCCTCCGCCTCCACCTCCTCCGCGTCGGCGCCGCCCCTCGCCTCCTCCAGCGCGGCGCCGCCCCTCCGCCTCCACCGCGCCGGCCCTCCGCCTCCCCCTCCACCCCCACGTCGCGCCGCCCCTCCGCCTCCACCGGCACCGCCCCTC